>JAYJMB010038903.1:0-79345 GCA_036873735.1 Pouteria campechiana | reverse complement strand
CACTCTCTTTGTTAGGGAAGTAATATTGGATTAGCTCATTTATCATTTCAGTCATAAAATCTTCAGTGACATCTTCTAACTTCATCCCTTTCTTCTGTGACTAATTTAACTCTTTCTTATTCCTCTTCTTTTTCTCTAACCCTTTTTCTTGCCTTCTTTGTTCTCTTAGTGAGCACTTCTTTTGATGAGATGGATATACTCATTCATTTCAATGTCACCACATTAATCATGTCTGAGTACTTGAATTCTTTTGGTACTTCATGTGATAGATTCACCTCTACCTTTTTGAATATTTTGGTCATTGCCATTCCATATGGTAGAGGAAGTCTCTTTGATGATTTTACTTGGTGAATTTGTTCAGACATGAGTTTGGCTAGATCTACCTTCCTTTTGTATTTCAGTGCCCATAAAATCCTTTTATCCTTTTCTAAAATATTATCCCTACTTTTGATCTTGGGATATACATTGTTGCTTAGAATATTGTGTGCAAGTCTCAAATTTACATCTAGATTCTTAAGGTTAAGGCTTTTTACTTCGTCCCCAATAGTTGTCTCTGTTAGTTGTGAAAATAGCTCCTTTCTGGATGTTGGTCACTCAAACATTTGTGTCTCTATCATGGGAAGACTTAAGCATTCTCTTATGCTTTTAGGGGACATATCTATTTCCTTATCCTCAACCTATGACTTTTTTGTCTTAGGATCATAATTGCAAAGAAGTATTTTCACCATTTTTGAATAATATTTATCTTTGCAACTCATGAATTTGCTCCAACCCTAGAAACTTATCCAACTACATACTTCTATCTTCAATTCTTTGAAGAAAACAAAGTCAATATCTTTCCCTTTCAGTACCTTTCTTTTGTTATACTTGCTCATAAACTCATGATAGCTTTGTTTATCATTTTGAAAGATTATCTTAAGATGCCAATTTCTATGAACTCTTAGTTTATGAGGTGGTTGCATCTCTTCTAAATCTTCTCTATCCTTTCTTTTGTTGGACATATATACTAAAGTTATCTCTTCATTCCTTGAATTGCCATCTTCTTCAGTCGAGGTTTTAGGGTTCTGAGGTGGAGAATCTTTATGGGTTTTTGCTAGCAAGACTAGTGTAGGAAAATGGTGCTAAGAGGGCAATGAGTAGAGATGAAAATAGTAGGAATTTGAATCACCTTTTTCTGAGGGAGAATTTTGTCTTTAATAGTGAGTGCAAGATGTGGGTCTGAGATGAAGTTAAATAGAGGATTTATCAAGTACATCCTCGAAAGCTTCAGAAGAATTTGATGGCAACAGACAATCCGACAAAAAAAGTGATGACTTAGTCTATTGGCAAATATGAGATGATGAGATTTTTTAATTTATTTTTGATCTAAGATAACATGATCATTTGAGGAGATAACATTGGTTCTCTTATGATTAAAAGTTTTTAATTTTTAGAGGTTTGAGTGATTAATCTTTTTATATGCATAAGAAAATCAATGAGGCATGTACAAATGATTCTAAATTATATTCTTTCAAATTTGTAGGTAGATTACTATGGATGGCATTTAAGGCATGCTATCAATCAAGTAGATATAAAGGATTTAAGAAAATTAGATGGTTACCTCATTTTATTGAGCTAATAAGATACTAAAAAAGGCTTACTTGATGGTCTTTAGCTCCTCTAAAATCTATGAATGCTTCTTCTGATTTTTCTTTTCTCTATGACTCCTGTAGAGTCAATTGCTTTGGTCTTCTGGATATTGTTAGCTTTGTAATTTCTAATGTATATTTAGCAAATATATCAGTGTTCTATCATACTGAGTGGGAGATAGAAATAATTTCAAGATCTATCATTAACCCATAAAGATGTATGAATGTCTTATTTCTGAGTAGGAATATTGTGGAATGATTTGATCGTGGGAATCTCTTCATAAGTTAACTTGTGGTAGTTAAGATTAACTTACGAAGCTTGCTTTGATACCACTTTTTGGTCCCATGTAGATGAGTAGCTCAAGAGTGGAGGGGCAAATTGAGCAAATAAAAATTATGGCTAAGTAAAACTTGATAAGCCAAGAAGTAGTGATGCAGTATATATTTAATTTCATGTTTGATTGTATGACTGCTTCACTTTCCAAGTTCAATTTCTCTTGGTCATTCCTATCTCAAACATATTATAGTGTGTGTGTGTGTGTGTGTGATAATATAAGTGTTAATATTATGCTTGATGAGGTAATGAACAATATAAAACAATTCCTCAAGCAACTAATGAAAATAGCGAAGTGCATGAAAGATAAAGAAAGCAAATAAATATAGACAACACGATTTTTATAGTATTTTGGGAACCCTATCCCCACATCAAGGGCACCAACTCATTGTGCCTTGGGTTCCACTATATCCTATATAATGGAGGCAAACTAGTATCCTCGACACTCTTCTAGATTCCAACTCTAGTGGGCATGTACAAGTGTCCTTGACACACTTCTGAATTCGAGCTCTAAGGGGCATAAATAAGTGTCCCCGATACTCTTCTAGATTCCAACTTCAAGGGGCATGCACAAGTGTCCTTGACACTCTTTTGGTTTTACAAGCTCACCAAGAAGTTTTAAAGTTGACCAACAAACTTCTTGGTTTTCTGTAGTTCACCAATAATTCATACAATGTGATTTTCTTGAGTTCACCACTAACTCACATAGCTGATTTTATAGCACTCTTTTTGCACATTACATTGCCTCTTTTCTTAGGGTGATTTGTACAATGATTAAGCTCATAAATAAAATGATATATTGTTAAAGCTCATTAGATATCAATGCTCCAGGTATATGATTATGATAGAACTTTTAGGCTCATTGTCTATCAATTCAATGGAGATAGATTATAGAGGAGGAAGCATAGTCTGATTGAGAGAAGTATTACTTGTTTGAGCTTTGTTCTTGTTTGTCTCTTGACTTCCTTAACCTTCTTCATTATTGCTACACTACCTTCATATTGCTTTAGAAACTTCTGCTCATTGAAGGTACTTGGCTTATATTAATGTTGAAGACCACTCTGATTTCTCCTGTTGAAAAGTTGTCTTCTTAAGAAACTCACTTGTAGCTGAAAAGCCTAAAGAGCCATTCTTTGAAGAAGATGCCTTTTCGATTTTAGTAAATGCCGAATAAAAGCTTTTTTGGTTGACTGACTCATTCACTAGATTGGAAAGACACTCATTTAGCCTAAAAGGATACAGGCTCTAAGTATTGCAACCTTTGTTAGAGTGCAGAATGCTTCCCTTTAAATTTCTTTTTTAAATTTCTTTCCATCTTCAGTTAATCTCGAATTGTCCAGTCTGTTTTATAAAATTTGCTTCAAATGAGATTATGACCAGAGAGTGCAGTTAGCGATGTCTGGCACAGATGGCTTCTACTCTTTATGATATGTCATGTTTTATCTAATAACTTTGTCATATCATATCTTGAATTTGTCTCTTGTAGGTAATAGACAAAGTAGCTCTAAGTAGACCCACATGATAGATCACTTTCTTATTGTCAAAGACCATTGTAGTAATTTACTTCATCTTCTGGTTTGTCTATTATAAGCAACAGCTAAATCATTGAAGCACAGATAAAGTTTCTCTTCTTCATTATTCATTAGACAATGTTCTTTTGACAAATGAAGTTTTCTTCATTAGGTAAGGTGTCTTTGTCTATTATAAGTGGCAAATGATCTTTGTGGTGTGGACAAAACATCTTCATAGCAGACGAAGTATCCTTCACCAGATAGAGTCTTCTTCTTATCAATCGAAGTACCTTTGTTTGTTGTAAATGGCCGACAATTCTTCTTGATAAACAAAGCTTCTTTCCTGATAGACAAAATGTACTTTGTCTATTATTTATCTATTAAGATTAGCAGACAAAGTTTTATTCTGTAGACAAAGTCTTCCAAATGGTTCATCTGTTGGTCTGTCTATCGTAAGTGACAGACGAAATTATGACATGCAGATGAATTCTCCTTCTTTGCTCATTAATGATTGTCTGTTAAGTAACAGATGACTCATTTGAGGTATGGACAACTTGCTTCTTTAAAGGTTGTTTGATGGCTTTGTTTGTTGCTGGTGACATACAACTCTCTGTAGATGAAGGTGACAGACAATGTTTTCTTCTTTAGCTGTTATGTCGCTTTGTTATCTTCTATATTTTCTTCAAGGATTGTAGACAGGTTCCTTGCACTTTTCAATTTTTAGATGATCTTTATAGACAAATGCTTGAGTACTTGTGTCTTCATTTTGGCTTTTCCATTTGTCTGATTTTTGCTCCATTTTATCTCTTCTTCTACAAACTAAGTTCATCTTTGTGTTGTGGACAAGTTTTGATTATAATCAATTTTTCTATCTTGTTTGTGCAATGATTTGTTTGAATCTTCTTAAGGCGGATGCTATCTGATACTGACTTTATCTGTAGACAATTTGTTTGATCACTCATTGAGGCTTGAGCTCCATGACTATAGATTTACTTGATGGATTCTTTTTAAAGTTTTAATGTCATTCTTTCTTATCATTCTTTTCTTCTTTCGGTCAGTGGACTGTGCTTGTTGATGCATTTGCTGTTTACACTATCCACTGTATTCAAATTGCTTCTCTGTATGTTTAGACGTGTTTCTACAACGCTTGAGAACATAATTGTTAGTACCACACATGTTCACTCATATGTTGTTGCTTATCATCAAAACTAGACTGATTACCATATGCGATGTTTGGTTCAACACACTATACTACTATACACCCATGCACTTGCGATGAATTATAATTTGACCATCAGTAGCCTATAAGTTGGAAGTAATGTTATTAGAGTCAAATTAAACTCATTGATTCAAGAGGTCTAACCACATCTTGTCACTTCAACCTAACCCAGTTCATGATTGAACTAGAAAACCCAATGTGAACTAGTCCATTGGTTTTCGAAATCAAAGATTCAATATTGCTTTCAATAAATAGGATTGTGCCCTTTTGATCTAAGATATAAAAAGGCAATAGAAATATAACACACAATGTTGTCATATTAGATAAATAAAATAGAGACGAAGTTCATTAGTCTTTCAAAAACTATATTTTTAAAATATTTTTAATGTGTAGCACTAGAATTATGAATGTTTGTCTTTGTCTATTGATTTGTAACCAAAAAAAGAATATTAAGAGATCAAGTCTGGCTCTAACGGAGTAACTCAGTGTAGTTACTGGAGACCAGCAAAAGAAAGAGCAAGTTGTGTTGCTAGGCATTGAAAAAAGTAATAATGAAATGGGCAAAGAAAAAGGTAATAATAAAGGATGATAGTTGGTGGTAGAATAAGAAAGAATTTGAGTTTATAAATGATAGTGGGTAAAGAAATTATATACAATGATGGTATAAATTAAACCTCCCAAACTAAAATAAATATCTACTTCATCTATTATATTCAAAATTATCTTGAAATATAAATTATATGGACAATATCATTAAAATGATGTCATTTAAAATTAAAAAAATAATACATATAAAGAAAATATGTGATTTAAATGTGTAATTAATCAATTAAACATATTCAAAACAAAATGTACTAGTTTGATTATTGGTTTAAAATTTTTTCTATTGTGATTGTAAAATTTATGATCTTACAAATAAATTTTTGTTTAGTTATTTCTCAAACATGAAAGAATTGAATTTGTAATTTTTTACATGTAAAATGTGAGCCATGTAGCTAGGCTATCGAATATGTTCAATTTGTGAACAGTGTGTTAGTCCCGTTCAAATGGTGGCTCAAGAGGGACGGGGGGCGGGGGGGGGGAAGGGGAATTGAGTCTTGATTAATTCTAGTCAAGTTAAAGATTAAAGTGCTAAAAGGATAGAAAACAGACCACACAGCACAAGGTAATGGTATTTTTATAGTGTTTTGGCCCAACACTATACTTACATCATTCTCTAAGTTAGCCTCACTTGTTGCACTCGGGTTCCACTTATCACCTACTAGTTTTACAAACTCAGCAACAAACATTACACTTGTTGGTTTGCTCACCAACAAACTTGTACAACTGTTGGTTTCCAAGCTAACTAATGAGCTTATACACCATCAACAAGCCCATGTTTGCTATCCCAAATGATAAAGTATGTACAATAGGAATGCCTCTTACACAGGCAGAGATGTACAAGGATTTAAAGCAATAATAATAAAAGATTTAAAGTAAAGCTCAACCGATTTAGACTCTAGAGAGTTATTTAGAGGTTGAGCTTTGATTGCAAATTGGTGTTATGTATGGAAGAGTTGATGCTTCTTGAAGAAATCTTTGTGGAGAGTAAATTCTCTTGTTAGCTCCTTCAACGACTTTTGTGACTTTTTCTTATGATTGAAATAACCTCTCGTTACTCCTCTTAAGCTTGGATTCAGAACCTGCCAATTGGAGAAGACAACGTTCATTAAATAGCAACAAGTCATTAAGCTTTTATGATTATTGTGACATTTTTGTGGCTTCACATCATCTAGAATGAGTCTGTCTCGAAAGAAGAACTCTCCATCAAAAACTTGTGTTGTTGGAATCGTTCATAATTTCGGATTATATGAAATAAAAATTTCAGACAAAACTTGTGATCTTTGTGTCTAAGATGAACTATCTTCGTCTTTGTTTCTTTAGTCTGTCTGAGATAAGTTCTTTTGATTGTATGAAATAACTTTGGATAGAGAAATTGCACAGCTTGGCTTTGTCCAAAATATTTTACTTTGTCTAAAGTAAGTAGTTTTTGGACTGACTAGTATGATGTGAATTGCTTGGCCATGCGAGAACTTTAGCTTCATCTTAAAATGAATTGGCAACATCTAAAATAATAATTTCAAAATGTATGAAGCTACATCCACATTTGATTGAAGCTTGGGACTGATCCTATTTTAGACTAAGAAACATATTGCAAACTAATTCTAGAGCAAGTTGGATTCGTTAGAAACAACATTGAGCTTCCAGCATCTTGGCTTCATACTTTTGATTTTTCTAAACTTGGCTTTATGTCCTAACATGATCTTCACAGTGTCTAAACTCAATTTATTTCCTACGGAAGTATGTTTTAAAGCCTTATCTTTGTCCCAACTTGGGCATCTATTTTACTGACATTGGCAGCGTTTGGAGTGACTTTGAAGCTTCAGAATGATGCTAAACACATCCTTAATGGTGGATTTTGCCTTAGATGCTATGATCATTTGTCCTCAGAACATTTACGTTTCTTCCTTTGATTATTAGTGGATCTTATCTCTAATATTATCTTTTATGCACTGTCCACTTAAGTGAAGTTATTTTCCTGATTGTATAGCCTCTTGCTGCATACTTAAGAAAATAATGGTCAATAGCGTAACCATTCACTCATATGCTTATTCTTATCATCAAAATTTAACTAGTTAATTATATAATCATCAAAATAAAACTAAGTGAAAGAGGTTTTGTTCAAAAATCTCTCCATTTTTTATGATGACAAAACATCTGAGTGAATTACCTTTCAAACAGAAAAAATATGTGACAATCATAAACTACATGTCAATTAAATAGAAATATCTAATTCATAAAGAAATGTACATAGCTCCCCCCTGAATAAGTGCATATACAGAGCTCCCCCTAAATTGATGCACTCTAATTCACTTTAGTTCTACTATTTCTCTCCCTTTTTGTCATAATCAAAAAAGTACATAGGTAGAAAAAACACAAAACTTACAAAATGAACTTAAACAAATAAAAACATTTCATTGCATTTCAATAAAAGTAGAGTTACAAAATATTGTGAGAAGTTCAATAAGGATAGGATGGATGATAGGTATGGGTGGAGAAGAAAATGGTTTGAGGTGAAGCTTGAATATGATCCTTCGAAGAAGTCTGAAAGCATGTAGAAGCATGCATCCATTACTTTTTGGAAGGTCCAATTGGAGGAGGCTTTGGATGAGAGATGGGAAGGTGAGTGGAAAAAGGAGGGTGCGGCGCTACTGTACTCTCTTTTTTTCTTCTATTCATTTGCCTCTAGCTATGGTTTGCATTAAATGTGAGGCTATAAGACTTGCATAATGATTCTTCTTATGTTCTCCAAAGAACATAATATTTCTTATAGTTATCCATTCAATCTTCTGATCTTCAACTTCAAGAATATTACAATCTTCATTTAGCTCTTTAGAAGATTCATCTCCAATCCATGATTCCTTAAAAATCTTTCTATCCATTCTGCTCTGCGTCAATGTATCAAAGTCTTCACATACTCTGCTTCTGCTATCTTTGCTTTCAAACTCATTCCTCTCTCACTTGTTCGGTCTTCTTCCTTTTGCCGTAGTAATGAATGAGTTTTGGGATAAGAATGGGGATAAATAGTTGTGGATTGGGAAGATGATGAGGTTTCTCGGAAGTATTTTTGAGGAGAGAGAGAGAGAGAGGAATGAATGTTTGCTGAAAATAGTAGAATAATAGGTTTTCCGAGAAAGCGTATTCAATTTTAGTAAGAAAACAAGGTGGTGCCTCAAAAATGATTTTTAGTCACAAGAGAATTTCAGACGATGGGCTCTTAGAACGAAAAGTCTCAAACGAATAGATGAATTTCAGATAAAGGATGAAATTTTGAATAATCTAAAATTATGACTTCGGATGAAAAGAGGACTGTGTTTGAAATAGAATTCCAGATGAACTTTGATTATTATGAAGTGAAGTTTTATAACTTCCGAAAGTGTGTTTTAAACTAAGACTACGTCCGAGATATTCTAAGTAAAGCACAACATCTCAAAACATGCACATATGACATTATAAAACAGAAAGAATAAGCATTCAAATCATATATACACAATCAAAATGTGATGATCAAGACATAAGCATTATGCATGTGGATCTATCTGTAACACCCAGGGTGTCGATTTTTAGGTAATTATGTGTTTGAGTATATTGTAATTGTCTCTTATATAGCTATAAATGGGAATGAATTGAGATGAGGAAAAATTTTGGTTCATTACGTTTAAGAAGGAATTAGGAAATTGTGACGAAAATTTGTTATATGATGAGAGTGATTAAGAGCCCAAGTATTCGAACATGGTCTCAAGTTATTTTAAAGAAATTTTGGTACATTTTAATGATATAATTATGTGGTAAAATGTGGGTTACATATAGGAGGAAAAGCAAGTGATAAAAAAATGAAGAAAAATAGGGCAGGTGGGGAGCAGCGACGTGGGTGCTAGGGTGGCCAAATCTAGTGCCGAGGCACTAATCAATGAGACTAGTCAATGGGTCAATCTTTAATGTCATTCCATTCTATTTCTTTTTTTCTATTTCTTCTTCTTCACCACTCCCTAGCCTTGAAACCCAACTCTCTAGACCTCAATTTCTTGCCATTTTGTTAGAAAATCACCTTGCCTAGATGTATAATCCATTGAGCTTGTATCTAGACCCAAGTTCCATCGATTTGGATGATGGTATGCAAAGGGAAAGTTGCATTGCAATGATCCATGGAGGATTGAGGTTGGATTCTCATTTAAGGGGGCAGCTATATACGAAATAGACGGTCAACTCATTTTTCCCCAAATGATTTCATGATTTCTACTTGCTAGGGTTTATACCCAGCTTATGAACAATGATTTTGTAGGAATTTGGCATAAATGGATGAAGATTTCATGCAGAAACTAATAAATCCCTTGTTTGCAACATTTTTGGAATTATTTAGGCTAAAGGAAACTCGATGATATGATTGACCATGAAATGATTGAAACTTAATGAATTGTGAAAAGGGCTTTTGTGTATAACGTATTTAAGTAGCCATTTGGTTGAATTACTAATTGAGTTGTTTTACATTTATTTAAGTGTTAAATACATTGTATACATGATGAATGTTGTAAGGAAGGAAGGTTCTTTGAGACATCTTATGAAGAAATCATAATTTAATTAGTGCTTAACATATGTTTGATGAAGTGCTTCCATGAGGGAAGAGACATTATTGACTAATCATATTGTACCTAAGATTGATTAGGAACAAGGCATTAATATGATGTATTTATTACATGAAATATATGGTTAGAAAGTGATTAAGGAGGAATATAAGTTAGATAGTCTTATGATTAATGTTAGAGTGCATCTATTCACTTGAGGAGTTTACAAACTTAACAATGGACTAATTGATAGTTTAATTCAATGGCTTGATATAAATTAATTAAGGTTGTATTGGTAAGTGAATGTTATTATTGTATGTGTAGGATCATCTGAGTATGGATGGAAAACTATGGAACTTGTGGAGTTATGGAATTCAAAAAGTTATAAGAGTTGGTTGAATGTATTGTAGGATTGGGATAGTAATCATCTCATGTTTTGTATCCAGACATGTATGAATGAATGGGAATATTGGATATCCCATGATTATGCACTGAATGGTTTTATTATAGTATGTTGCTGTGTGATACTTGGATGCATAGGGATAGCAGATATCCCTTTATGTTGCATGACTAGTAATTCTTTTATAATATGAACTTGTGATTACTAGGGGTAGGAAGTTTCTCATATCTTTATGTATGATGATATTATTCTTATGTATGGATGTCTAAATGAGAGGGATGAAGAATATCCCTTGTCTATGTTGGATAGTAAATTTCATATTGTTGTGTTTTTCATTAAATGGATTGGTAGGGATAATAAGTATCCCAAGTTTTTCTCCCTATTGTGAAATGTGTGGAATTGTTGGGACAGGAGATTTCCCATGACTGTGCTGAGAGGTTTGTTTTATATGAGTATGTGTAATAATGGAATGGGAGCATTCCATGATTTTGTATTTTGGAGATGATAATAAGATAAGGTGCCTAGATGGCACAATTATGATATTATACTCCTGCATGGTGTAGAATATTATATGAGGAAATGAGGACTTGAACCTCATGGATACATAATTAGGGTATGAATGCATTATCAGGAATGTACACATGTTTTGGTTTGCATCTCAGAATGAGATGCGAGTACATTGCCCAAAAGTTCATTATGTTGGAGATTTATTTATGAAATGATATGATTTTATGGATTTCACTAGATTAGAATATGTTATTCCATTAAGCTATAGATCATTGTTTCCTATTCAACCTACTTATAGAGTTTGCCCGTACTCACACCTTTTTATTCTTTTTTTTTAGCTTACAGGACAGGTAAAGAATCCCAACTATGGGTTGGGACTGGCAAGCAAGATGTGAAAGGATCCCTTTGTAAAATAATGAAGTGGATTTATAATTTCATAATGTATTTGCATGATTGTAGTTAAGATATTTCAAATTGTGTATAAAAGAAATGTATTGGCATGTCCTAACAAATTATTCATGATATTGTGTATGGGTTTGTATGATCCTAGTGATTTGTATTGCTATCATGATTCATTTTGTTTGGGCAGCTATGGTTGCATTTTTTATGGTTTATGTTAATCTTTTATGTTATTAAAATTCTAGTTTTATATGATAAATAATTGCACATGTATATAACCTTATATTTCAAGCTAGGTTCTGCCGGATTTTGACAAAATATTTTCCTTAGAAATGGGGAAATTATAAGGGAATGGTAAAATGCATAGGCCCCTAGGCAGGACGTGACACTATGTAACACCTGTAGTGTTGAAATTTTGAGAAAAATTTTCACATTTTAGTAAAGTGAGAAATTGAGGTAATACATAGTATTTTATAAAGAAATCGCTATGAAAGATTGAATGGAGTGACATGAACTCAAGTAATAATTTTGAGAAAAGTCATGCATATGACTTGAATGACTAATGTAGCATGATTATTATGTATAATGTGATGTGTATGAGATATTGAATCAAAATTTTAAGATAATTTTGGAATTTTGAACTATTGAGTTAAATATTCAGGTAAAAAAAAACTCAATAAGTGAGTTTCATAAAATCACCAAAATTTCAATGAATGAATAAACTTATATAATTTTTGAGGTAATTGAAATTTTTTTATGTGGTTATGGATAGAGTTTGATGCTTCAAATTCATAAATTTCATCAATTTAAATTATATAACAGCTATAAGAAGAAAAAGAAGTGAAATGGTGAATTTGAGAAAAATCATATTTATGATTAATGCGAATGGCATAAGATATTTATTATACATATTATAATGTGTGTGAAACATTAGTTTGAGTCTTGGATGTATTTTGGAATGAAAATGGTATATGGAGTCACTTATAGCAGAAAACTCAATTAAAAAGAACTAAATAAGCGATTTTGGTAATTGACCTCAAATGAAATAGTGAATAGCATGAACATGTTCTATTTCATGCATATGACATGTGGGAAGTGATTGTTATGATATTTGAAGTGATTTATATGAAATGGGATTATCGGTGTTATTGTATACATACAAAGCTAAATTTCCAAAATTAGAATAATATAAGTTATTACTTGAGTTTGGGGATGACAGTAATGTTATAAAATAATCATTTTGGGATGATTAGGCATAGGAGTAATTGGATTTGTAAAGTTATTTGGGGTGTAAATGTAATATCGTAAGATTTTGGGATTTGATTATACATCAATATATGGTGAAAGAAGCTAAAAATGATATAGGTGCCATTTGTACCAACTTTTTGGCATATAAGATGAATGATTAAGAAAAAGTGTTTAACATGAAAGTTTTATATCTTGAAATTTTCTAGATACTGAATTAAGAATCACTTGAATCGTATATCGTATGAGAAAATTTGAGTTAAAATACTATGGATGTCTTTAGAACTATAAATTGGGATAAAACATATGGTATTACTTTGAGAAAAAATTAATCATATTTGAAGACTAAATTAGAAAAGGTTATAAACATAAAATTTATATATCTTAAATTATATTTAAAATGCATCAAGAATAATACAATTCTGACATCGTATAAGGGAGATATGGACACGGCTGGCAGCGAGTTAGTGTCGTGGCACTAATTCAAAATAGGATTTTGGGTAGCGAATTCCATGCAACGTTGTGGAAATGTAGGCCGCAGTGTGGGTCACTATTTTATGCAAGATAATGACTTTTTCAGTCATTTTTTTCTTGTTTCCTCTCTGGTCCGTTCCATTCTTTCTCCCCTTTTGCCCTAGCCCCGTTTAGCATGATTTCTAGTTGTTTTAGCTAGGAAATCATCGTGCCTAGCTAAAAAAACTTGTGATCTTTCAATTAAACCAAATTTTTACCCATTTGAACCATGAGAAATAGAAGAAAATGAAAGAAATATGGGATTTCCACAAAATGGGAGTAATTTGGAGCTAGGAGCTTGGTCCTTCGTTTGAGGAAGACGGCTATACTTGAAAGTAGAGGTAAGCTTGATTTTTTGACCGAATCTTAGATTTTTTATTTTTAGGATTTTGGAAAAATGGTGGTCTTATAAATTCATGGGAAAATGAGTTAATGTAATGATTATGATGATTTGGCAAATGAAATTGCTAAGCTAGGATTTTTGTGAATAGTAAAAATTAGGGATTTTCTAATTTTTGTTGAATTAATCATAGTGTAAATGATTAATGGCATGATTTAGAACATGTATGGAGTGGTTTAGACTAGTGGAATCAAGTTTTGGGCTATACCCTAGTTAACATTTAAAGAAAATTTTTGTGAATGGGCTATGTAAGCCATGGATTGATTAGATTAAAAGTTTAAATGAGTTGTTTATAAGATATTTAAATATTAATTATGTAAGATACTAGATAAATATGTTAAGAAAGGAGATTTTTTATGATAATTGTGGAGAAACCCTAGTTTAACTGATGTTTATCACATATTTAATGATCATAACCTGAAATTGGCTCTGAAAGAAATGTTAATATGATGTATTACAAATGGTTAAGTAAAAGGGATTGTGACCCTGTACAAGATAATCTGAGAAGGATGAAAAGATAAAGCTGGAGGAAAGCAGTTAGAGTTAAAGGCTTAAGGTAAGTAAGCGCCCCTTTGTTTCGTTTGAATGTATGATTGATTAGGGATAATGAATATCTCATTGATTTGAACCTGGGTTTATTTGTTTTAGTTGGAGATGTTGGATATCTCATATTTATTGATGATAAATGTTTGAATTGATTTGTGACAACATAAATGTTAGGGATCGTTAATATCCCTTGGATTGAATTATGTAAAGTTGTTGGTATTATAAGAATGTGATTATTCTTATTTAGGGATGTCTAAAAGTAAGGGATAGAGAATATCCCTTTGTTGTTAGTATCATTTTAAAATTTATTTGAGATGAGATGGATTAACTGGATGGGAATGATCAAAATTCCCTATTTGGTGTTAATTGATAAATCTATATTCTTTGTCATTGATGATTGAGCCTCACAGCTATATATCGAGAACATAAATGCTTATTAGAGGTTATTCATGTGGTGGATTGAAATTAGCTATTTTGAATTGATTAATAATTTCTTTTATTAGTGCCTACTTACTGAGTTGTCCAGACTCACACCTTCTTATTTATTTATTTTTTAGCTAACAAGACAGGTAAAGAATTCCAACTGGGAGTTGGAACTGGTGAGCACGTTTTGTAGACATTATTTTTGTGATAGGAAATTTTGGATTTGAAATTGTATGTAATTGTATATTTGGATTCAAAAGTTCCAAGTGATGTATAATTATATTTCAATTGGGTTTGGATAAACATAGTGGGAATATTTCAATTATTATATGGTCAAATGTATGGCATGTCATAGATAGGTATATTTGATGTTGTATTAGAATGATATAATCCCAATTATGTATACTTCCATCATGATTCGGGCTGATCTTGGGCTGTGGGTATGTGGATGGATGTATTTTGGAATTTATATTAGTGCTTTATTTAATTTGATGAATAATTGTATAGGTTAGCCCTTAAAATTTTAGGGGATACTTTGTCCATTTCTTTGTAGAAACTAACCGAGTTCCAAAATGGAACTCGAGCACCCCACTCGAAATGTGGGCAAATTTAGGTGAAATACAGTGCAAAATGGTAGGTCACGCCTCGAAAAGCGGGGTGTGACACATTATCACACCTAACTCCTCCGAATCATGCAAAATCTATCTTCTGGGAGTAGCTTAGTCAAAAAGTCTGCTAAACTGATTTTCAATTGGTACATATTCTAAGAAAACATTATGATTCTAGACATGATCTCTAATGAAATAATATCTGATTTTTATATGCTTAGACCTATAATGCATAACAAGATTCTTGGTCAGATTTATAGCACCGATATTGTCATATCTGGTGGGTGTATCATTAAACTTCAAACCATAATCACCCAACTGTTGCTTCATCTAGATAATCTACTCACAATAACTGTCAGTTGTAACATATTTAGCCTCAGTCGTTGACAATGCAACAGACATCTATTTCCTGGAGAACCATGAGACGATAATGCTTCCAAGAAACTGACAAGTCCCTAAGGTACTTTTCCTATCTACTTTGTATCCAACAAAATTAGCATCAGAATACCTAACTAACTAAAAACTAAAACCTTGTGGATACCATAAATTGAGGTTTGAAGTGTCTAATAGATATCTAACTAGAACCTTGCACATATATAGACGCTAACATGATATCTAGCCTAGATGCAGTAAGATAAAGTAGAGATCCTATTATAGATGAACTAACATTAGATTCTCCAAACTTCTATGTAGCATGAAGTTTCCATACAGCCCACATAAGTCATCGTTACTTCAAATGCACCAAAGATGTCCTTCGGAAGCTCCGAAATGGCATTACTGAAATGACTTCTGTTGGGACTGTGGAGTTTAACTCTGAAGTAATTGACTCCTTGACTCTGAAATATTTTTTTCTTCGAAGTAAATATTCAGTTACTCTAAGGAAACCAATTCCGAAGGCTGTAATTGTCTCTAAAATACCCTGTCGAATCTGAAGTTATTTTGGTTCTACTTTGACATGCTTGACTTAACTCTGAAATTCTGATTTGTCTCCGAAGTAAGTGTTCTGTGACTCTAAAAGAGTTTTTTGTCTCCAAAGTGCCTTGTTAACTCTAAAGGACATAACTTAGCCCTGAAGATTACATACTCATGATTCCAAAGTGCTTTGATTGTCTCTGAGTGTTGTCAGCCCATAACTCTGAAGTAATTAAATTAACTCCGAAGTAAATGACTTAACCCCAAAGCTTGTATATTCATGACTCCGAAGTGTTATCAACACTTTGACATTATTTTCCTATCTCGAAAGTGCTTCAGTGACTCCAAGACTTCTTTGCTGAAACCAAAGCTTGCAACTTTGAGATCCTGAAAGATTATTCCCCTGTCTCCAAGGCTTTTTAGTGGTTTTCGAAGCATTTTGGCTAGCTCCGAAGTATGTGACTTCGTGATTCCAAAGGAATGAACTTTGAAACTAAAGTTGACTCCGAAGCTTCCTTGAACTTTAAGCTATCTATTTTCTTATTTTAATTATATATATAATTTATATACTTAGTTCTCATGAGCATTTACTTGGTTTCTTCCTTTGAATAATATGAAATTTATTCTCAAAGATTAGGTTGAAAGTATAATTGCAAGAGCTTGAGAATAGACTCTTAGTAACTTAATATTTCACTTATATCTTTGCTCATCATCAAAACATAGTTAGTTAAGAATGTTCATTATTAAGTTATTTAAAATAGAATGTTCAACATTCTCCCCCCTTTTTAATGATGAGAAAACACTAAGTAATATACCTTTCAAAACTTATCCAACAATAAACTTAAAGCAACTTAATTGCAAGAATTTTAATGAAATTTCTATTAATTTAGTGCGGCTCCCCCTTAATGGGTGCACATAAATTTCAACTATGTTTTCTAAACAAAAATTTATACATTCAGTTTTCTCCCCCTTTTTGTCATAATCAAAAAGGTGGAAAGAAACAAACATGAATATTCATAGCCAGTCATGACCAAAATGCATACATACAGAACTTATCATTGATCAAAAATTTATAGATACAACATATGCTCAAAGTCAAGATTCTTTACATAAAGTAAAAAAAATTATAATAAAGAGAAAATTGCAAAAGGCAGTACTGTCAGCAAGATGGTTTGGGTTTTCTCTCATAGATTTTAGGAAAGAAATCTTTTTGAGGTAGAAGAGGGGGCTTAGGTTGAGAGGATGATGGTGTGGAAGAGGGCTTGGGTTGAGAGGATGATGGTGTGGAAGAGGGCTTGGGTGTTTTGGGTCTTTTTAGTGGAGGGGGTGGAATAAAAAATGGATCCTTTGGGATTGCTGATGGGGCAATGGGTCCACAGTTTGAAACATAGATGAAGTCAATGCATTCTCAAAATTCTAGATCTAACAACTCAGGAAAAACTGTAGGAAGATCGCATCAATCTTAGCTATATATTCTTGATAGTACATGGTGATTCTGGATAAAGGAGCCTTTTTGTGTTCCTTTGGAGGTGGAATCTTTGGATTCCTCTTGGGTTTAGAAGAAGATGGCTGAGATGAAGGTGTAGAAGATGATGCTTTGGATTGTGGTTTTGGTTTGGGAATTGCAGGGGGTTTGATGGTTTTGGCTTTGGTAGAAGGTGAAGTTTTTGGTTTTGTTAGAGGGACTAGTTGAGATTATATTTGCCTTATCCTGTCTTCGATAGAGGCATCTAAAAGTTGAGAATATGGGAGAGGGAGATTATTAGCAATGGCCTCTAGGTTGGCATTATTGTAGAAAAAAAATTCTTCCTTAATAAGAATAAAGAGTTGATGAGGACCTGAGAGAGATAGAAACACTTTTCTAAGAGGCATTGATGCTAGAAGCATCTGAAGAAATTTCTCAAAATAATTTTGAATCATTGACTCTCTATCAGGAATTTGGATTTTGTGGCCCTTGGGAGTCAATGGAGGATTTGGGAAAAGTTGAATCCTATGAAGAATGTTAGGATCCTCAAGTTCTGAAAATGAAAATTCTTAAGGAGATAGAACGATAGATTGAGAGAGAAACATTCTAGCAATTTCAGAATTGATTTTGGATTTATTCTCAAACTCAAAAAAAATCATCCTGATTGGATTGAATATATGGAGAAGAATATCAGGATTATCAACAACTATTGGAGGAGAGTGTGAACAACTTTATGATGGAGTTTTTGGAGGAGTGGGAGGTCTTCTCCACTCTAGACGAATTGAGGGTGTGTTCCATTCTGGCGGAAGGTCCACAATTTGTTCAGGGATTACTTCTACTGATCAAATGAGATCAAGCCAAGTCCAGTCTAGCAATATTATTAGCCCTAAGGGAAGAAAATGGATTCTATAAATTGGAAGTATGAAGTATTTGCCATATCTAACAATTGCATGATATGGATTTACTTCAGAAGTTGGAACTAAGGTAGGTTGTGTTGGAAGAGAGGAAGATGCAATTTTAGTAGGTTCACTCTTAGGTTGAGCAATCTCTGGATCTGCAAGAGAGGATGGATGAGGGGAGTGTGAACATTACTATGATGGGGAAGTTGGTTCTGACTAGAGCTAAGCAATGTGGAGGTGAGGATTAATGAGTTGGAGGTAGAGAGAAATGAGGTTGATAGGCTTGACCTCTAAGTGACTTTGCAAGAGATTGTAGAGAGTCAAGTCTTTTGTCAATCTTATTAGCTCTTAGGATCATGGATGACATGTCAGTGCTAAGATTATGATCCATTCTATTCATTTGAATAGCTAGAGTAAATATATAGTGTTTAATCATTGTGAGCCTATCTTCTAGGTGTTGTGGATGGGTTGTGTAGTGGAAATTGATGACGTGGTTAGTGTGGTTAGCTAATGAGAGTGTCTAATGGGTGATGGGGATTAAATGGGTGTGAATGAAGTAGTAGTTGCAGCTGCTGTCTCATTTTCTTCTCTTAATACTTCTTCTGACTCCTCATTTCTTGTAGCTTCTCTTAGAGTCTCTCTTGTCTCCTGTTCTAAGTTTTCTTCTCTCATTATTCTTTCTTCTTCTTCTTCTTCTTCTTCTTCTAGTTCTTGTCTGGATCTCTTTAGTTGTTCTATTCTTTTTGGTTTTTTTCTAATCCAACCTTGTGATGTCCTCTTGAAGCTCATTCTTTTTAAGGTTCTTTAATCAACTATGTCTGATTCCTTAGACTCTTCTCCCTTTTCTCTGGACAGATTTACTTCTGCATCTTTGAAAATTCTTGTGATGATCATCCCATGTGAAAGTGGGAATCTTGTCATAGAATTCACTAGATACAGATGATCCATTATGACTTGTGTAAGGTTTAGTTCTTCAAAGCCTATAGCATTTTTGCGTCATTTTCTAAAATTGAATGTGTGGCTCCTATCCTTGGATACACATTATTCATCACCATTGTGTATTTGTAATCCAAACTTAGATGACTGGCATGTAAGTAATTTTCTTTTGCATCTATTTCAACTCCTGCCAGGTCTGAGAATAATCTCACTCTGCTTGATAGCCAGTAAACATGTTGTTTTTCAATTTTAGGGAGGTCAAAGATTCTTCTCAAGTTATCAGGGGATAGGGTAATCTTAATCTCTCCTATCCATGATTTCTGAGTACTTGAGTTCAAATTATTGATTAGGGCCTTCACCAATCTAGGATAACATGGCTCTTTACAGCTTAGAAAAACAGTCCAACCTTGGAATCGGAACCACTCACGTACTTCCAAGTTCATTCCTCTTTCTCCAAATACCTAAAAATTAAATCCTCTACCCCTGACAATTTTCTTACTTTCATACTTGTCAAAATATCTAGAGTAGACATCTTCTCTATTAAGGAAAATTACCTTAAATGTGTCATTCTCGCACCTTGCTCTTTTAGAGATACCTATCTCTGAAGCTTCATCCCTTTCCTTTCTTCTGATGCTTGAATCAGATGTTTTTGTTCTTGCCATAGCAGTAGAAAGAAGTGGGGATTTAGAAATGGATGGAGAAGGTACAATGGAAAGATTGGTTGAGTGAAGGAATTTGAATCGAGCGAGAAGGTGAAGGATTTCTCTGAAAAGATGTTTTCGAATGCTCTAAGAAGAGGGGTAGGTTTTCAAGGGTCTTAGAATGGTTAAATAGGTTTCAGAAATTTAGTTTCTCTGAAACATTGTTAGAGGCTCCCAAACTAGTGAGTGCAATCTTCAGAGGCAAATGAGTGTTTTACTTTGGTGACTCCAAATTTACTTCGGAGGCGGCATAATCTATCAGAGACTACAAAATGATTTTTGGAAGTTCCAAAGTTTTATTTCGGGGTTATGAAATTCTTTCAGAGGCATTTTAATCCTCCTTCAGAGAGTTCAAAATCTGTTTATGAGGTTCCGAAATAACGCAAATTTTCAGATTTGTTCTTTTGTGCATTTTTCATCAGAGTTATCGATAATGAATATGCTTTCCATCTTCTAGATTTTTTGTTAATTTACAACTTGAGCATTTGGATCTAAAACACCTAATTCTCTTCTTAATTTACTTAATCTATCTTTTGGAATAGGTTTAGTAAAGATATCTGCTAATTGATTTTTAGTGGGCACAAATTCTAAACATATATTATGATTTTGAACATGATTTTTGATAAAGTGACACCTAATTTCTGTATGTTTTATTCTCAAATGTAAAACTGGATTTTTAGTCAAACTTATAGCACTAGTGTTATCACATTTTATGGGAATATCAACATAGTTAAGGCCAAAATCATTTAATTGTTGTTTCATCCAAAGGATCTGAGCACAATAACTACTAGTTGCTACATATGCTGCTTCAACAATTGATAATGCCATAGATGTCTATTTCCTAAAAAACCATGATATGACCATACTTCCTAGAAACTAACAAGATCCTGAAGTACTCTATCTACTTTATATCCAACAAAGGTTGCATCTGAGTATCTTACTAAATTAAAATTAGAACCTTTCGATACCACAAGTCAAGGCTTGATGTGTCTAAAAGGTATCTAGAAATTCTCTTTACAGCAATTTCGTGTGTCTCTTTGGTATCTGACTGAAATGTAGCACACATGCAAATATTAAACATTATATTTGGTCTACTTGCAGTTAAATATAATAATGATCCTATCATGCTTCTATAGAGTTTGTTACAAATTGATTTACCTCTTTCATCTTTGTCCATCTTTATTAGAGTGCTCATTGGTGTTTCATATCTTTTACCATCTTCAATATTGAATTTCTTTAGAAGTTCTTTTGTATACTTGACTTGGTGAATGAAGATTCCTTCTTTCTCTTATTTGATTTGTAGTTTGAAGAAGAAATTGAGTTCACCCATCAAGCTCATTTCAAATTTGCCTTGCATAGTCTTAGAAAATTCTTGACAAAGATTTTCGTTAGTTGCACCAAATACTATGTTGTCAACTTAAATTTAAACTATAAGAATGTTTTTCTTTGCATGTTTAATGAAGAGAGTGGTGTCCACTTTACACCTTGAAAAACCTTTCTCAATCAAAAATTTGCTTAGCCTCTCATACTAAGAGCTCTAGAAGCCTGTTTCAAACCATAAAGGGCTTTCTTGAGTTTAATGCAGATCAAACCTAGGAAGTTGTTCCACATATACCTCTTCATTAATGAAACCATTCAAGAATGTACTTTTTACATCCATTTGATATAGTTTGAAATCCATATATGATGCAAATGCAAAAAGCATTCTAATAGCTTCAATCCTTGCAACAGGGGCGTATGACTCTTAAAAGTCAATACCTTCTTCTTAACAATACCCTTTGCAATTAATCTTGCCTTATTTCTCACCATAATTCCTGATTCATCCAATTTGTTCCTAAAGACTCATTTTGTTCCTATAACAAATTAATGATTTGGTCTTAGAACAATAGTTCATACATCATTTCTTTTAAATTGATCCAATTCTTTTTGCATAGCTAAAATTCAGTTTTCATCTTCTAATGCTTGGTCTATGCAAGTTGGTTTTAATTGAGAAATAAAAGCAAAATTATTACACATTTGGTGATAGGATGATCTAATTCTAGCTTTATCAAATACATCACTAATTATTTGGTTTTCTGGATGAGCATGCATAAACCTTTAATTTTTGGGAAGAGATGAGTTACCTTCCTTATTTACCTCTATTGTGGATGGTCTAGCTTCATCCATTATTGTCTTTGATAGTGGAGCTTCTTCTTGATTATCTTGTAATTATAGTTTCTCCACACTTGTTAGGATATTATCTGTCTCATTATCAAAATCACTATTGCTTTTTGTAAAGTTAGTATGTTCATCAAATTTAACATGGATGGATTCCTCTACAATCTTAAGTGTTAGATTGTACACTCTAAATGCTTTGTTGATAATGGAATAATCCAGAAATATACCTTGATCAGATCAATTATCAAATCTTTCAAGGTTTTGTTTGTAATTGTTAAGAATGAAACATTTACAACCAAATGTATGAAAATAGGAAATAATTAGTTTCTTGCCATAGTATAATTCAAATGAATTTATGTTGAGTATAGATCTAGCAAAGATTTTGTTAATAATGTAACATGCGGTGTTCATTACTTCAGCCCAAAAATATAGTGGGATGTTGTATTCACTCAACATTGTCCTTGCCATCTCTTACAAGGATCTGTTCTTTCTTTCTATTACTCCATTTTATTGGGGAGTTCTTGGTACGAAGAAAGTTTGAAGAATATCATTGCTTTCATAGAAATCATTGAATCTATGATTCTCAAACTCTCCACCCTGATCACTCCTTATGGCAACAATATGATAACTTTGTTCATTCTATACATGTTTAGAAAATACTTCAAAGAATGAAAAAGCTTCATCTTTGGATACTATAAACATTACCCAGGTAAATCTACTATAGTCATCTACAATGATATATGTGTAATGTTTCCCTCCAAGGTTTCTTGTCCTTGTTGGTCCCACCAAATCCATACATAGCAACTAAATGGGTTTGGTTGTGTATACTTCTCTGTTTAATTTAAATAATTTTTTTACTTGCTTGCCTTTCATGCAAACATCACACAACTTGTTATCAAATTTGAGTTTTGGTAAACTAACAACTAGATCTTTATTATATAATCTTTCAATAAGATTTTTGTTAGCATATCCTAGCCTTGTATGCCACAACATGGGTTCAATGTTACCTTGGCTTGAATATTTGAAAGATCAACCAAATTTATATTTTCATATCTTCTACCATATACTATAACTAATTGAGACTTATATAATATAGAACAAGATTGAGATTCAAACAAAACTTTGTAGCCTTTGTCACAAAACTGACTTACACTAAGAAGATTATTTTTTAATCCTTCCACTAAAAGTATATCTGAAATTGAAGTAGATAGAGGTTGGCTGACCTTACCGATCCCAACTACTCTACCTTTACCATTATCACCAAAAGTTACTATTCCACCAGATTTTATTTTTAGTTTTATGAACAACTCCTTATTCCCTGTCATGTGCCTTGAGCAACCATTATCGATATACCATGTACTACTCTTTGTGCCTCCCAAGCACACCTGCATAGATAAAGTTAAGTTTTAACTTTTGGTACCCATTTGGGAATGGGTCTAGGTGGATTAGTTGCAGGTAATGTTGGTACCCATTGTTTCTTGGGTAGAACAGTTTTAACTAAAGGAATTTGGGTTGTATTTAGTATATTTGCAACTGTCTTAAGAATCCAAATTGTAGTCTATTTAGGTTCGAATATTCTATGTTGTTGCTATTCACTTTTTTTCTTTGGTTTCATTTTTAACAAAGTGGAAGTCAATGTCTTTTTCAGACCATTATTTTCAGCTATTATTTGCTTAAGTATGCCATTGGTGTTATTGCTTCTCTTAAGCTTGGAATTTTCTTCCTTGACTTTGGAGCATTTATTTATAATTCTTTTAAGCTCCTTTTTAGTCTCTCTATACTTTTCTTTTAAAGTAATAAAATCTAAATATAATTCTTCTAACATTTCTTCGTGACTGGGAGTTTTAGAATCAGAATTTACCTGCTCTTCATGGATTGCCATAAAGTTGATTCCCATATGAAGTTCATCATGAGTGCTTTTGTTTGGAGAAAGGTGACTGATTTGAGCTTCATGTTCTTCTTCTTCCTCACTTTCACTTTCATTTATAATGTTCTCTAGCATCTTCCATGCCACTAGAGCTTTCTTTTTCTTCTAGAATTTTTTGCTCATTCTATTGTTGTTGTTGCTATTGTTTCTTTTGTCGAAGTATGAATTATACCTCTTCTTTTACCGATCATTTTGTTTCTTGTCTGGATCTTGATAGTCAAACTCCATATGTCTAGGTTTCCCACAATTGTAATAGGTGGGTGGTTCTTTCTTTCTATCATTTCTTCCAAAATTGTTCCTAGAACTATTTCTAAACTTTTTCTTCTTTAGCATGGATTTGAATCTTCTCGTAATCATCGTTATTTCCTCGTCTTCATCTCCACTCATGAATGCATCAGTTTGGGATTCGTCATTCTCTGACTCAACTTTAAGAGCAATTATTTTCTTGCCCTTTGGTTCTTCTATATTTTTCTACTTCATTAACACCTCGTGAGTTATAAGAGAACCCATGAGTTGTTCTAGACTTATTGTGTCCAAATTCCTTGCTTCTTGGATTGCTATTACTTTTGGCACCCATTGCTTTAACAAAGATCTTAAGATTTTCTTCACCATTTGTGGCTCTGTGTATTTTTCTCCTAGATTTTTCAACCCATTTATTATCTTTTGAAACCTTCCAAACATATATGAGATTAATTTTGTCTCCTTCATGTTGAAAGCTTCATATTCTTGTATAAAAAGATTTATCTTAGTTTCCCTTACTTGCTTTATGCCTTCCTGTGCTACCTCTAGTTTGTCCCAGATTTTCTTTGCAGTATTGCAGAAGGATATCTTATCAAACTTAGCAGATGTAAGAGTGCAATAAAGGCAGTTCTTTGCCTTAGCATCTTTCTTAGTTGCTAGAATGTCCTCAACAGTGTATTTATCTTCAGTATTTAGAACAATCAAATCATCCTTGATGGTTTTCCATAGCTGATAATTTGAGGCAATCAAGAAATGTTTCATTCTCTTCTTTCAATATCTGTAGTTTTACCATCAAATATTGGTAGTCTAGAAATAGATTGACCTTCAACAGAAGTATTGTAGAAATAACTAGTCATAGAGATCTCTTCACAAGTTATATGATTAGAATAACAATATATAATTAGTGAAGCCTGCTCTAATACCAATTATTGGTCCCGTTCAGATGGTGACTAAAGAGGCGGAGTGAATTGAGTCCTTAAAAACTTTCAAAAGTTGGTTTTTTAAGCTCATCAACAAACTTATACAAATATTCAGCAAGTATCCTACTTGCTTTCATTACATAGATGCAAGTTTACAAATCTGCAGAGATGTGCAAAAATAAACTTGTACAAATATTAATGCTTCTAATAGGCTGATTTTGTACGAACTTGGAAAGCAGTAAACACAAATAATATAGTAGTAAAAATAATGAGATTCAATATCCAGAAGTGGTTGAATGAATGGCTTTGAATGCTTCTTTAAATGAACTGTAGTGGAGTTCAAATCATGGAAGAAAAAGCCTTAAAGAATTAGTAAATGCTCTCTCTTATTTTTCAGTGTGAAAACTATTGTTATCTTCGATCTCACTTAACTTATTTTATATGTGAGTTTTCTATCTTTCTTTTAAGATCTTTGACTTTCTCCGTTGTGGTAGGTGAAAAATATTAAATGCTAATAAACATTCAAATTTAAGACCATTGTACTTTTAGTGTTGTTTTGGAGGCTATGAACTAATATCAGATCCTCTGAACTTCTAAATAGCATGAAGTTTTCGCATAGCTCACACAAGTCGTCATTACTTTGGATGCACCAAAGATGTCCTTCGGAGGCTCCGAAATGACATTACCAAAATGACTTGTGTGTGGACCATGGAGGCTGACTCTGAAGTAATTGACTCCGTGACTCTGAAATATTTTTGTCTCCAAAGTAAATATTTGGTGACTCCGAGGAAACCAATTCTGAAGGCTGTGGTTGTCTCTAAATTATCCTATCAACTCTGAAGTTATTTTAGCTCCACTTTGACGTGCTTGACTTAACTCAAAATTTCTGATTTATCTCCTAAGTAAGTGTTCTGTGACTCCGAAAGAGTTTGTTGCACCAAAGTGTTTTGTTGACTCCGAAGGACTTAACGAAGCCCTAAGGATTGCATACTTGTGATTACGAAGTGCTTTGACTGTCTCTAAGGGTTATTAGCCCGTAACTCCGAAGTAATTAAATTGACTCTGACGTAAATGACTTAACCCCAAAGCTTATATATTCATGACTCCAAAGTGCTATCAACACTTTGACATGATTTTCCTGTCTCCAAAGTGCTTTAGTGACTCCGAGACTTCTTTCCTGAATCTGAAGCTTGCAATTTTGTGATCCTAAAAGATTATTCCCTTGTCTCTGAGGCTTTTAAGTGGTTTTCGAAGCGTTTTGGATGGCTCAGAAGTATGTGACTTTACGACTCCGAAGGAATGAACTTTAAAATCGAAGTTGACTCTAAAGCTTCCTTGAAGACTTTAAACTTTTTCTTGTTTTAAGTATATATGTAATTTATATACTTATGAGCATTTACTTGGTTTCTTCCTTTGAATAATATAAAATTTATTCTCAAAGATTAGTTTGAAAGTATAACTGTAAGTACTTGAGAATAGATTGTTAATACCTTAATATTTCACTCATGTCTTTGCTCATCATTAAAACATTGTTGGTTAAGAATGTTCATCATCAAAATAAAGCTATTTAAGATAGTATGTTCACATACTATTTAATCAATAATTTCTTTTTCTCTACGAATTCATGAATACTTTTAGACCCTCAAATGCAATCCTTCAAAGAGGATACAAAATCTGGATTACTATAATTATATGCCCAAAATTCTTAGGTAACTTTTTGTTAATATGTCAAATACATAGTTGGTGCGGAAAAACTTCAGCAATTGCTACCATAATTGTTGGGTCCTAATCAGTAATTATTGCTTTTGGAGGAATTCTACTCATGCATTCAGCCAAGTCTTAAACAACCACTTGAAATCATCAATTGTCTCACCCAAGAGAAGCCCAACACCAAGCAATATTGACTGTTTATAATGATTTACACCCACAAATGGTACAAATGGTATATCATATTTGTTTATCTTATATGTAATGTCAAAACAAATGACATTATTAAAAATCTCATTATCTATTTTCGATATGCAATCCACCCAAAAAAATATAATAGATGTTTTGTCACCATCAATGTTTATTTCAAAACTATAGTTTGCATCTTCCAAAGTCTTTTCATAAAAGTATTTATGCAAAGCTTCCCTGCCTGCATCATACTTTGTTGCTCTTCTTTGTTAAGCTTACCTAGCATCTTTGTGTAAAAAACCTAATTGAGACACACCTCTTGCTTAAATCGCAAAAAAGTCAATCATTTTAGCAACTCCCACACCCACATTTTTAAAGCCTTCACAAGATCCAATTGAACATCTGGAACTCTTCTATGTGATTGTAGGCAATATGACTTAATAGGAGTTTTACACTTATGATTATTGACTTCAACAAATTTTATAATTATCCATTCAATCTCACTAGGCCTTTTATTTATGGTCAAGTTAGCACCGCAATTACAATAGGTTATATTTCATGCCTCAACCTACCAATCCTTATGTTTCATACACTTTTCAACTCTCATTCTAGATTTTGAATATTTAAAAATACAACGAGAAATTTCTTTGCTTTTTAACCTCCTTATTTGATCTTTTTTAATACTAAATCCACACCACTTCGCATAATGGTTATAAAACTGGTATATATCATTTTCAATATTAAATTTACTCCTTAGGATGGGTTTTATATCATTAGTGGCTGTTGGGATGAAGCTTATTATTGTATTTGATGTATCTGCACCTTTTGATAAAGCATTGGCATTGACTTCTACAATTTTGGACATGGCCTCATCATTAATTTTGTCATAACTAGATGGCTCCATTAACTTTTTGTAAATGATGCCTATAGATGATAAAATAAAAAAAGATAAATAACTTCTCTTAAGCTCCACTAAGATGCATGGTTGTATTGGGTTTACTTAGTGCTCGATTTGTAACTTGTAGGGGAAAAGTGAGGAGGAAATAAAAATCATATTCTACGTATCACCTAAATCACCTCAACTAGACAAGCCTAAATGCCTAACAAAGTCTACCACTGGCGACCTCAACCTCAACTGAACCACACACCTCCAGTGTAGTTGTAGGAGAAGGAGAAGAAACAAAGGAAAAAGGGGTAGATCAAGCGCCTGGAAGAGAGAGGAGGGACAAGCTGTGGGGGTTGGGTTTTGTCGGAGGGAAGGGTTGCTTGGGGTTGGGTCAGAGGGAGAAGTTGCTGCCGTTTCCAAACGGCAGGAGCGAGAGGAAGATGGTGTTTCTAATAAGATTTAAGCCAACCATTATATTCATTTTAAAGTATTTAACTATAGTCTAAAAAAATCTTAATTTGAAACTTAGATTATAAAATTAAAATTGTTTCAGGTTAATATACAAGCATAAAAATTGTTAATAATTATAAGGATTTAGTAAGTGCATAATCTAATAAATATATGTGAAAAAGTATTATTTTTATTTAAATAAATAATTTTATATAATTTCATAACATTCGAATATATTAGTAAATTCATCGAGGTGGTTTTCATATTTTACACATGATTTATACATTCTCCAATTGCCGCAACCCATAAAGTCTTGGATTGAAATGATTTCAAGTATTCTAATCCCAAGTGGATGGATTGGAACGACTGACATACAAAGGCCATCTAATAGATTAAACAGCAACTAAGGACTATGCCAATCCTAAATATTCTGTACCTCTTAGCCCCAAAAATTAGAGAAACAAATGCTTCTGAGTTCTTCTATAGGCTATAGAGGCATCTTCATAAAATCTTTATGATTAACCACAAAACAAAAAATGTCATCTTAAATTATTGAAAACAACCATAATTTCTCTATTTCTACCTTTACAGCAGTATAATGCATTCACGAGAATTGTCAATCCAAATTGTCAATCCGAATTATCAACCGACTTATTATTCCATTTTCAACCCAAATGTAACCCGAAATTTCATAAAATTGATTTGATTTAAGGTTTTAAAAATGGCTTATGGTTTAGTCTGTATTGAGTTTTTATATTTTGGATTAGAAATGCGCTGAACTCAATCTGAACCAAACTAACCCGAGTAATATACACTCATAATAACAGATGCATGTCCTAAATTATGGACCACACTTACTGGGCCTAGCAAGTTCATCAGTTCCGATCTCCCTTGACAAGGTCCGTCCAATATACAGAATTACAGATCCTGCAAAACTTTAAAACTGTTGCCTGATAACTGAGCACATTTACAAAAAGGAGAAAAAAAAAAGGCAGCTGTGCCGCAATTTTCCATATGTTTAATTACATGTTACTCAACATGTATTTACAAAATACAACAAGAAGATGCAGAATAACCCAAAATTACGGCGCCATACAGCAATTACAACAACTTGGACATGAAAATTTCCAATTAATATCCCTAATATTCCTTGTATATTTTCCTAAAACAAAGGGATGAGCAGGCAACAAATGCAGCACTGGAAAAAAATAAAAATAAAAATAAATCGGTCTTTCAATATCAATTTCGCATGACTTGTAAGGATATGATATCCAGGTCATTTGTCTGTACATAACAAACCTGAGGCCTGCCCCACAGGCTGTACTCAGCTGCCAATTCATTGAACTAATGGACTGCAAATGGACAGCCAAATAGTTCAGCACCAACTTGCAAGTGCCAAGAATCCTAAAAACAGCAGCAGGGATCATATAAACACTTGACCTTTCGAGGTGCGCCACATTTATTTGAGTCATCAATTGTTGATCTCATGCCGATATGGAGTCCATGCTTTCAGACTCCATGCTGCTGTGATTCCAACAAAATTTTACTGCCCAGTGTTACCCTTTTCTTTTTCCCCTTCACAGCTTGCTGAGTTAAAAAATAACCACTTTATGAGCTTCCCAAAATTCACATGCTGTCATTTTATTTATAAATGACCAACCTTCATCCTTCAGAATTGAATGCCTGACGAAGCTCTGGCGAAGATGTTTTTTTCCACCCGATGCCATGAAGAGGCTATTCTTTACCTTCCAAATGATATTCTTCTACTACCCTTGTGCCACAGAAAGGACCGATGAATTCTTCTGGCGAGACTTCTCTTGCCTGAGGAAGAGTGCGTAAAGGAGCTCGTTCCATGCATCAGGGACCCCAGGAAGGCACCAGTGGCTGCAGTCCTGCCTACGTAATGGTACTGGCCCTTGCTGTGCGCCCCAGATAGTACAAGGATGAGTGACCATCCTTCCTTAATGCTGTCATCTGGGCCACATTTAGCATATCTGATTCCAGCATTGGAGCCTTTGTAGACACAACTTCCAACACTGTGCTCAATAGTTTGGCCCATGATCGAGATGATGTCTGGGATAAACCCATCTCTGGCACTGTTTCCAAGTGACAGTTCCCCCCAGTCCTCCAATCACCACCCCTGCATTGGGCGACTCAATTCCTTGATATTTGGTAAATCTTTTGGAAACTCTAAATGTTCTAGATCAAGATGATTAAATAAATTTGAAAACATGCAGAACATATTTCAGATGTTATTGGTTTGATTCAGGCATAATGTTACATGTTGCCAAATCTCTAATTGCTTATTCATGTTCTCAAGTGTTCTAGGCAAGGAACCAACACATTTGTGTCACTTCTTGATCAGAAGCATATAAAGCATTCCATCCCTATCTTGCTGGAGAGTTCCCTGCATACCAGGATAAGGGAATTTTTGAAAAATAAATACTAATACAAAAGATGCATTCTTAAAATGAGGAGTGCATTCAGATGACAACTCAAGGATGTGTTTTCACAGGGCACAAGAAACATGAAAACAACTCCTAGCCTAAACTAGACCGTTAAATTGTCGAAGTTTCATATGAATTATGAGTTCCTTCACTCAAGTGAAAGACCAGATCATGGAGCAGAGTGGGCCCAGAAATGGGTCAAAGAATTCAAGACAACCAACACCTTTCATATATCTCCAACATAAACAGAGATTTAAGTAACTTAGTAGCATTAACTTGGACCTCATTGAAGAAGCATGGCTATAGTATAGTTGAAAAGAAACAGTATTTGAGAGTATTGAGATGAATGCAAAGGCAGAGCAGAAAGCAAATAACAACCATAATTAATGGTAACAAAGAAAGAATCTATCCAACAGAAAAAAGTTACAAGCATGGAAGCATGCATGTAATATTAAATCAGAACACTTTATATTACAAAAATTGGATTAATAAATGTGGTCATGACTCATGGCTCATCACATCCACAAACTAAAGTATTTCTGTTTGCTAGATATGTCTAGTGGAAATAAAGGTGGTAGATTAGAACAGACCCTGATGTGAAAGAACCAAAGAGGTTGGAGGCCATATATGTACTAGGTGTTTAGCAAGGCAAGAAGTGAAGAAGGCAGAGTGCTTCAGCATTCATTGCCTCAGGGTACCCCACTGGCAGCAAGCATGATCTGCCAGCATACCAAGGCAACTGCAATGAGGGGCTAGGCGAGCAGGTGCTGGGCAATGTATAACAGTGACCAACATGCCATGCTGAGAAGTGAAGACAGCATGTTGAACAACAATGAGCTAGCGTAACTCACCAAGAGCAATGGCAATTTGGTTTCAACAATGACAACACAAACTGGACATTGATAGTGTATTGAACCAATAATTGAGTAGCATAGCGACTAAGCATTCTATTGTGCCAAGAACTGAGTAGCACAGCCTTTATCAAGTTGAACAACAATGTGCTAGCATACCTCACCAAAATCAATGGCAGTTTGGTTTCAACAATGACAACGCAAACCAGACATTGATAGAGTGCATTGAACCAATAATTGAGTAACATAGCAATTAACTAGTCTATTGTGCCAAGAACTGGGTAGCCATCAACTGTTGTCCCGAGTACCATAATGAACAAGTGGATGATGGCTATAACTCAATATGTGGTTTCTGGGGCCAAGGGAAGAATTTATGTTTGAAATTTGGAGAAATAGAGGTGAATGTGTAGTGAATTCAGTGGCAGCATTGGAAATAAAGGTTAGCAATTTCAGGAAATGGCAGGGGGACCAGACAGCTGCAAGCACATGTAGGTCTGCCAGAACAGTTGGTAAAGGACCTAAGACAGAATAATGTACACAAACTGCTGGAAATGAGAAGAGATCAGGAAATCATGAGAGATGAACAAAGAGCATTGCAGCAGAATGCTACAAACACGATGGCTCCTAGAAGGCCGAACTTTGAGCCTGTGGAAGAGATGGCTCAACAAATGAATGCATAGTGTACTAGACAATGAGGCAGTAAGCTGGAGTTTCCCACATCCTTTTATGGTGATCCTTCAGATTGAGTTTTTAAGGCACAATCGTACTTTGCCATGAACCAAGTTCCATATCATTTGAGTCTTCAAGGTTGGACTTGGCAGCTTACTACCTTAGAGCGTGAACCCAAACCTGGGATAGAGTGTTTGTGGGTGACATGCATGCTCAGTTTGGACTGATCAGTTTTGAGAATTCCGATGAGTCATTTTTCAGATTGAGATAAACCAGAATGATTGCAGAATTTTTGGCTGAGTTAGAGAGGTTGTCACAAAGGGATCATGCATGGCCTAAGTATGCTCTCTTAGGGTGGTTTCTTGGGGAATTTAGAAGTGAAGCTGTTCCAGCTACAATCATGAATGTCAGACCTGAGATTTGCTAGACAAGTGGAGGATAAGCTGTAGAAGAGTCAACTGGTATATAAAACAACTGCACCAAATGACAGTTCCTTGGAAATGGGTCCAAGTGGCAAAAGTGCCTGCTGCAAAATCTAAAACTAGCCAGTTAGCCATCGTCAGTAAGGCGCCAGTTAAACGGATTTGTGAAAGTGAAAAGCAAGATCTTTGACATTGTGGATTAGGTTATCACTGTAATGACCAGTGGTTTCCTGGTCACAAATGTGGACAACAGAAGCCATTTTTACTTCACACAGAGAACAAAGGAATGGGGTAAGCTTCACATTCTGAGGAAATTACTGAGAAGGGGTAGTATGATGAGAAACAGGACGAAGAAGAATTGGTTACTATTTTGCTACGAACTTAAATGATCGTCAGAACTAAAGGACCACGAGAGTGGGAGGAAGGATTGGTGGAAAGAAAGTGAGGGTGCTGATTGATAGTGGATGGAAAGCAAGTTTATCAATTTCCAGAACCAAAAAGAACTCATAGATTTTCAACCCATTTAGCAGTACTTTTAAGCGTCTTCTTATGACAACTTACTTTGACAGAAAAACAGTGAGAGATAAGTAGAGAGATTAGGAAAAATTCATGAAAACCCATGTATGGTTATACCCACGATTATGACTGTAAAAAACCCTGTGAGCACTCAGATGTAATGCTTTAAAAGGGACACAAGATTTGACAAATAGATGATCTCAAAGGCATTAAAAAATATGGAAATCTGAAACAGATCATTAGAAATGAAACCAATAGAAGATACAGAACTTGCCTGAAATGCACTGGAGCATATGTCCAATAGATAACCTGAGTTTTACTCAAGTTCACTTCTTTACCAATCCAGTCAACCAATGTCTCAATTGATTTCCTGTAAGCACTTTCCACGCTCATCTTCATCTTCACATCCTCTCCAATTTGAAAATAACAACCCCTGACACAAATATGCAGATACAAAATTTAAAAGTGGGACAAATAAACAAATTATCAATAAAAAATTTGGCACTGCATGCATATTTCGCCCTTCATTTTCACTCACATGTGCAAAAGCTAAGCAATTAATTCACATAATATACGGCCACCTTTACAAGTCCCAGCAAATGATTAGTCTAGCAAATAAATAACAATATCCATGCCTCTGTAGAACAATCTTAGTTGCACTAACTACAAACTGTTAAGACAGTTTGTGTGTGACAGACTGCTCCTACAATTGCACTTTCATTGCTTTATTTTACTTTCTAAGAGAGAAATGTCAGGTATTGCTCATAATGGATGCACATGGTATGAAGGTATGGCAAGCTGTGGTCCACTAAAAGGCCTGGTATTCTAATCATATGGGTAAATACACATGTCAACTTGATGTATATTGGATCAATAACCACAGACCAAGTTGGCTTGCTCAAATTTTGCTCACCACAAAAAATCAATCGATATTGGTGCCAGTGTCAGTTGATTCAGCTTAAACCCAATTGATGTGACTGGGTTAACTTGATCTTAATATAGGATAAAACCACAAGCCCCCCTTGAAACATGCATGGATCTAACCTAGTTAGAATGAACCATGATACATATCAATATTCAATCAAAACCTGAATTTTCCCTAACTTCTCTTCACATTTCAAGTTTCAATTGCAATTTACTGGCAACTCGCTAGTACCTTGCTAATTTGGGATTATATGACCAGACAATAGCTTCTAGAAAGAAAGATACAATTACTATAACTTTTTTTAAGAGCAAGAAAAAAAATTATTGTAAATAATTGACCCTAATAATGAATTAAAATATGCTTTAAGAAAAATCACAGTTTTACAGCCTTTAAAACTTTTTCTGCTTTGCGCATAACCCAGATCACTAATCCATATCACTAATATAGTGATATGGAAAAAAATGGTAAAAAAATTTATGGCAACATTGACAATGCAGAAGTATGAACCACTGATTAGCTCCAACTGATCTCTTAAAACTTGCTGTTGAAAATTTCCCAGTAAAAATCAGTTTAGGATTTAAACAGATAACGGCATTTTTAAAGCTGTAGAGGAGTAACTTACGATCTTATGGTCTTCTCATAGTTCCACCAATGCCCCGTGTTGAAAACTAACACATCTGCATCCTTCCATTGCTCGGAAGTCCAATCCATGATATCCAATTTTAATGTGGTCTTCACCTTCTCAAGAGCTGTTGCAGGGGGTCGGCTTTGCCGGACTAGAAATGTGGCTCTGAAATACTCCACAGTGCAGTTGAAATCCCTGAATTTGAATATCAAGAACCCATTGTGTTTTGTAATTGGGTTGCCATTCACTTCATAAACTGAATCCCTGTTAACAATAGCTGAGGAAAGCATGCACAGAAGAGATTCCCATTGGTTTCTTCCGATAGAATCGCCCACAAAAACCATCCACCGGTTCTGTAGCTTCTCCAACATTGTTTTTGCATCAAAGCTATAAAAGAGAAGGAACAAGTGAACTCATAAACGTCTGGTATCAGACATGGATTGAAGAGAAGAACAAAACACATTAAATATATATATATATATATATGTATGTGTGTGTGTGTGTTGGGAAAACAAGATCGAGAACACAAAAGCACAAGATCACACACATACAAGAAACACAAGATTTACGTGGAAAACCCTTCAACCCAGAAGGGAAAAAAACACCAGAGAGAAATAATCAATTCACTATGACATACAGGTTATAGAGATACACTCGAGATGTCTCGCACACACATCCCCAATCAACACACTTTGATAACGTCCTCTCTCACTTCTTTCTGGGGAAAAACCCTAGGATTTACATGATGACTCCTTCTATAAAAACCCTAAAATCCGCCCCACCCAACCCCACCCCACTGAATCCCTAACTGACACCTTAATTTAAAGCTTCTTTGGTGGACTTTCCTACATGGACTCCCTAGGCCCATCTCACATACGCAAACCCACTAAACTTTACAGAAGACAAGACACAAAAAACCCAACAAATCTCCACCTTGGCTTAGATTTTGCAAACATCAAGCTAGCTCTTGAAAATTTAACCAGTGTCTTTACCATCCGCAACTCAATCCTCAACTCATCATCGGTTAGTTCATTATCCATCATGCTCAAACCAGCATGATCCGCATCTCCACCTGAGATGCCCACACAGTTCACCACTGTGTAACCTGTGGCTCTATCTCTTCCATCCTGCTAGTATTCGAAGAGATCAAACCGCCAGAACCAGATATCAAGAAGACTACCTCTCGATGTGCATCTCACCGTCTTCTTTACCTCTTTCTGAAGCTTTTCCTACGAACCTTGTTGCATCACCGACCAGTCATCACGTGCACATCACTCGTACTGTCACCACCCGTACATTGGATTGGCCAGATCCAATTGCTTTCATGACTGCTACTCGTGTGCAACCCTTCAACTGCAACATTCTCGTTCGCTCAGACGATCACTTGAGTATAAGAGCTCCACATATCTTTGCACTCACCATCTACACATCTATACCAAACTACACTCCTTTGTACACTCTTCAACTCCACCAGCTCCTGCGTATAACACACGTGCCAAACCTGCATACATGCCAAACCTGTACACCTCCCGCGTACCAGTGCAATTAACCATGTACTCATACATGCACCACTCATGCATCTACTATCAAACCATGATTGCATTATTGAATCTGTTTTCCAACCATCACAGTCTCAGGACTCCCAGACTCTCTCAGATCCACTATCGATCACAGTTACAGGACTCACCACCGTAATTGATCACAGTCTCAGGACCAAAGCCATTGTCCACCTTGGAACTCAGGAGAACTATCATTTAATCCCCGTGCTCTCCGTGCACCATCTGCACTTTGCACACATAGACAAAAAACCAACTAATGCAGCATTTGTATCACATCCATTCGTGAAGTCCATCGCTTCACCTCGATCTAACCATATATGTGCGCAATCAACATCAAAACAACATGACCACCACACTGATCCACTCAATCTACTCAAATCTTTACTGCAATAAACCTGATCTACCCTAATCAACCATGATCACCGTGATCCAACCTTGATTATGCCCAATGATGTATCATCCACTTGATCCACACCGTCCATAAACTCCGCAGTGCCTCAAAATATCCAGATTTATAAACCAGAATCATTGACCATCACCAAATCACTATTGATTTGCGCATACCCATCAAATCTACATCACTGAAGCATAATCTACCTAATCTGACCCCATCATCATGTTTACAACACCACAAAACATGGAAATTCATACCTGAAACACCCAAATCGGACTCCGGGATCTCCCAAAATGGGCCGCATGTGTATAGCTTCAATGCACCTTAAAGCACCAAAACCTGGTACACCATCTTCTCCATCAGCAGGGTTGCCTTAGCAGCCGTCTTATTACTATCACCGCTACCATGATGCGCCGCCGCCGACTGACCTTCCATCGGCCAATCTGCTCTGAGCAAACCCTCACCACTGACTTTACGATGCTGGATCTAACTTCACCACACTTGATCGTGAATCCGGTGGCTGAAAAAACCCCGCTACAACCACTGTCAGAAGAACCCATTTTCTTCCTCCTTGCCGACAACACAGCTGCCACTACTGCATCTCTTCCCTTCGTCCCCCAACTGTCAACGACCTATGCTTCCCAGCGAGAGAAAACTACTTTCTTCCTCCTCGCTGCCGTCTTCTCTGGTGGGAAAAGCCCATCAGCGACCAGCGGAAAAACCCATTAACGCTGACCGCTCTTCTCTCATCGCTGACGCTATTGCCCATTGTCAATCAAACTTTCCAAACCATCGACTGCACGCCGTGCCTCTGCTAACGCTACCGCCTCTGTCTACTCGTCGCCAGTCCGTTCGCCTCACGCTGCTTCATCGAAAAACCCATCAGCGTCCCCACGGCTGGCCGTAGGGTGGGATTTGCCGCCGGCTAAATGCCTACTCCATTTGTCTGCCGCAAATCAGCACGCCTGTAGATCCGGCAACCTTGCATCGTCCGATCCATGCCCGATCTGCATCCCTGGCTTGTTGTCGTCTGATCAGCAAACACCCACGCCGTCCCAGCGACGCTGTCCACAATTAGCCACTAGATCTGATCTCAGCCACTCGCCACTCTTTATTTTTATGTTATTTTATTTTTTCATCTTGCCTCTTTCATCTGCCTCCATGTTCTCAATCATCAGATTTCAGTGTCGAAATCTCACAAACTCAAGCTCTGATACCACTTGTTGGGAAAACAAGATCGAGAATACAAAAGCATAGGATCACACATATACAAGAAACACAAGATTTACGTGGAAAACCCTTCAACCCAAACCACCGGAGAGAGAGAATCAATTCACTATGAAATACAGGTTACAGAAATACACTCAAGATGTGTCACACACACATCCCCAATCAACACACTCTGATAACCTCCTCTCTCTCTTTCTAATGAGAAAAACCCTAGGATTTACATGATGACTCCGTCTATCAAAACCTTAAATCATCCCATCCCCCCCAGCGGCCCCCAAACTGAATCCCTAACTGACATCTCAATTTATAACTTCTCTAGTGGACTTTCCTATATGGACTCCCTAGGCCCATCTCACATACACAAGCCCACTAAACTTTGCAGAGGAGAAGACACAAAAAACCCAACAATATGGAATTCCAATCTCCTATTGGGTATATCTAATGATTCTAATCGGTAGGCTTAAAAACAAGCACAGAAAACAAGAGAAACTACTCTGACAACTAAAAGGAAATGCACCAAGCTCAAAATTGAAAAGGACACCTCGATAAAACCCATCAACCTAAATGTCATGGGAAACCATTTTCATCCATTCAGAGTGAGAAGAAACACTAACAAATTCAGAAAAGAAGCTGAAAGAAGAGGATGGGATAACAACCTGGGAAGACTGCATCGCTCCGGCTGCCAGCGCCATTTTGTATAGAATTTATCAGGCCGACCATTCTCCGAGCATCGAAATCCATCATCCAAGAACCTACAATCCTTTGATTCATACAACGGATATCTCTCATCCCAGACCCACTGCCCTTCGAACAAATTGCATCCGTCCACCAATCCATCAGGTAATCCTGGCCGCCGGTTCGCATTGAAACCTTCGAACCCGAAGTGTAGCCGCTGCTGTGATTTTGTTGGCAGACGGAATCCTCCACCGAGAACCCTTACGTCTAAGTAACAGAAGTAGAGGATGAAGCACAAAACAGTCAAGCAGAAAATTCCGAAAACACCCAACTGCAGTCCCACCGGCTTTAGTCTCTTAAGTTTGCTGAAGAGCTCCATGGGATAGGCGTGGGTGGTTTCTTCGTCGCTACAGAAGAAACCAACAGCGCCTCCGGAAATGGGTGTTGGAAGGAGAACATGAAGGATAGTGGGAGATAGGTGGGCAGCCAAAGAGGCGTGATGGGCGTACTTGGAAATGGGTTTTAGGTAGAGAACTGGAGTGAATGAGGTGAATGGGTCTCAGCACTCACAAAAGGAGGAAGGAGGAAGTGGTATTTCTGGAAGTGGATTTCGAAGGAGAAGGTGGTTGGAGACGGTTTTAAGATGGGTTTGATAGGGAGTATTGGGCAGACGGATTTCTAATGATTAGAGAAGGATGGATAGATGGGTATTTCTGTATATGGGTGATCTATAGAGAAATGAAACCCAGTCAGCTTTCAATGAATGGAGAAGAAAAGAAAATGGGTTTTGGAGGGAGACTTCGAATGTTCCTCAGAAGACGAAATACTCTTTGAGTGAATCTTTGTCTGCAGAGATCGATCGGAGGAGAGTTTTTGCGACAGGAAGCTGATTCTTCTTCGTCTTTTCAAAGAATCGATGCATGAGAGTTTTCCACGGCTGGAAGGTGATTCGTGCTCTAATATGAATATTTTTCTATTAATACTCTTTTACCTGAGCAGGCAGACAATGGGAGTATCGTCAGGAATCGTTGGCATTCATGATGAGGAGGTGGCGAGGAAATACTCAGGCGTCTGAAGACAATACTTGGGCTGTCATGAATGGGATCCACACAGCCGTCTCTGTCCTAACGCAAAAATTAGCGGCTAAGATCACATTCCACGTGCATATTCATGCGTCAAAGACCACACTAAGTCGCCCACTTGGCTAGGTTTGGCTTTGACTTTTGCCCAGGTACACGCGCGTAAGATCGAAGCCGTTCTTGACATCTTACTGTTGGTGGTTGAGGGACGCAGTGAATGGGCCGGGGGTTCAGTTCGGATTTGATGTTGTTCAATCTTAGCTCTACATGAAAATATATATTTAATACTAACCCTTATCCTTTGCTCAACCCTTACCTTAATCCATCTGGTTTAGTTTTGGCTTCGATTCAAGTTCAAGTTTTTAATATACACCAAAACATAAAATGGTAGATAAAAAAGTGTAGAGATGCTTCGTGTATGCAATAAATAGAGACAATTTATTTCTAAATATTGAAAAGGTGAATGGTGATAACATCTAATTAATTAAGAGCTGTTATCATACTATTTATTAATAGGTTGATAGACATGTTTTATCTAAGCTAGGAGCTAACAGTCATGGAGAGATTTCTTAATGCTCCTTTATTGTCATATTACAATCAAATATTCTAAGTATAATTTCCATTTGCAAAACGAAGAAAGACCCAAATGATATACTAATTTTAAGATTCCAAATTACCATATGCTTCAGCCTATTTCAATAGATCCTAGTACTGCATGGTTTCCTTTGAGTAGCTTCTAACTTGTATCTTTCGAGATAATAAATGACATTATTTTAACCAAAAGCTAGCACTTATTATTATTAATACTTCTCACAAGACAGGCTTGAGTGACGTAGGCTTTTTATCTTACATATAATAGTAAATTATCACCTAAAAGCATATTTAACTACAAAGATAAAAATAGATATTAGAGAGAATAAGAGAAAATGGATATAATTTTTTAATAAATAATTTTTATTTTTTAAAACAATGACCGGTTTCAAGTTTGGTCTAGGTACTTGAACCTACCATTTAGTTGGGCTTGGGTTTGGTCTGGGTACTCAAACCTGTCATTTAGTTGGCTCTACCAAGTTTTAATTTTTTTAAAATTTTACAACCTAATCCTAGTGAAATTTGGTGTAGGTTTGGGCTAAACCAGAGCTCATGCACACCTCTAGTGGGAAGCGTCTAAGTAGAAACCAGATGACATTCATGAGGTAGGCCGTCTGAGTTCCAAATTTAGGAAATCTAAACCGTAGGAAAGGAATGGGATTGAAGAATAACCAAATCTTGAACCATAGGAAAGGAATGGTATTGAAGAATAACCAAATCTAGCGATGAAAAGGCAGGACAGCTAGCAGCAGCAAATGCTATCCGGTCTTATCCATTCACGGCTGAGAAGCATCGGAGTAAAAGACTCGGGTCCCGAAGTGTTGCTGTTCACTCACGAGATAAAGCATGGATATTAAAAAACAAAAACCAACAATTAATTTAACTATGCAAAATTATAGGAAATTAATGAGCCAAGTGGTTGGATTATCACTTATGGATTATGATATTTTGACATGGATTAGAAGCGAAAGCCTATTATCCTCAGGGAAGCGAAGACAAAACGAATTGTCTTCATCAAATATGAGATTTATATGTTACCTAGTTTCAAAACGAAATTAAATCAGTTGATGTTATTTGTCTTACTATATGTAATATCTTTATAAAAAATACAAATATTGGCTTTTATATTATCTACATAAGCTTAAAAAAAACATTAAACCATTATCTTTTTATGATGAAACTCTATAAAATTATTTTATTATACTAAAATTTTTAATTTTAGTTTAATATTGTATTTATAAATTAAATTTACTAATTTAATGAGCTTTATAGATGATGAAATTAAAGTGTCCTCATACCAAATCGTTATCTAAATATAAGTTTAAATGATATTGATATTTAATCATTAAATTTATGAATATAAATTGGATTTAATTAGCTTTATAGCGGTGTTTAAAAAATTGGTCTAGACTGGCTGGTTCGACCAGTCAGACCAAAAATCAATCAAAGCACCTATCCGATTGAGCCTGATCACTGGTTTCTTTTTTTTTAATATAAAAAATTAAAAATAAGTAAAATATACTTATATTAATTTAAATATACTTATTTAAAAATTAAACTTATTAATTGGTAAAAATATTGATAATTAATTATAATTATATCATGCTGACATTACCAATTTAACCTAATTCACTCCATGGATAGAATCAGTTGAACCAGAATTGGATACTTAAAAACTCTGGTCCAATTTTCTAAATATTACTTTATAAAGTTTGTAAATTTAAAAAAATATCGCCACCCTAAAATATTATCCAAATATGTTTTAAATAAACTAAATTTTTAAATTTTTATAATGTATAAAAATAATCAAATTTTGAATATAATGTAAAATATAATATTAATTAAGAAATTTAATATCTTAATAGTTTCATCAAGAATCCATTTGGAAATGAAGAAAAGAGATACAGATAAATAAATATGAAAAAGTGAAGAAAATAATGTAATGTAATAGAAGAAAGTAATTAAAAATAAAGTAATTAAATATAATATAAATAGACTTTTGTATAAAATTTTGAGAAATAATGATTGAAAATATAAATAATACGAAAAAATTATTAGCTAGTTAAAATGTTAAATTATGTCAAAATATGTGAAGAAGAGGTTTTCCTTTTTTTCCTCGTTACCAAAAGGTGTCTAGAGAAAAATAAAAGTTTTAGTATTTTTTTACTTATGTAATAAAAATAGAAATTAGTATTTTGATTATTTTATAAATATTATATATATATATATATTATACACATAAACAATAACAAACAACTTCAATGCACCCAATTTAATTGATGAACATGTTTTTAGTATTTTTTTACTTTTGTAATAAAAATAGAAATTAGTATTTTGATTATTTTATAAATATTATATATATATATATATTATACACATAAACAATAACAAACAACTTCAATGCACCCAATTTAACTGATGAACATGTTAACTCTTTGTAGATGTAATTTGTTTTCCCCGAAGCTTGTTCCATTGCAACTTTCCCGGGAAAACCGGGAAATACCGACATCGACGCTGCAAGGATGGATAGAAGGATTTCCATTCCTAATCCGGCTTCCGATATTTTGAATAAAACACTGCTCATAAGGACCGGAATCCCAAACTAATGCAACCGTCACCAGTCACCACCATCTATAAATTTGTAACGTCTAGCCAAGCGGAATCTGTCTCATCCCATTTTAAGTACCAGTCGATCCTTTTAGTGGAGGCTTGTTACATGTTACCGAATTACAAGTATTCCAGTCATTCAAACAGGATTCATGTTGTGTTGTGAAAATGGAGAGGAGCCCCCACAAAGCATGCGTCGAGGGAGAAGTCCGCGGCAACGTTCTCCATGCGTATAAACCGCGGATCGTGTCGCACGCACGGCCGTAAACTGTCTCGATGTGAGGATCGTATCCTTTGTGTTGCGGCTGTTTTGCTTATATATGTTATAACATATATATATATAAGTGTCTATATATATATATACATACATACATATATATATAGGAAACAGTCCTGTGAAATGCGGGGGTCCTCATCGCTGCACAATCTCTTTCTCCATCGTAGTCGTCCACTACATGCATAACGACCACACTCGCAGACAAAAACTTCTCATAGAAAATATTCAAGACACATTCGTCCTCTCCACCTTCTAGCCCTCGCCCTAGCACTGAAGAGGCAAAAAAATAAAAAATAAAAATGCAAAACGTAATCGTCCTCTCCACCTTCCAACCCTTCGATTTCAACATTTCTCTCTTCAAATCTTGCACGATCCCCTCCTTTTTCCAAATCAAATCTTGTTTCTCTTGCCCCAATTTCGGAATCCCATCATCGACATCCTAGTCTTCTGTCGATGCGAAAGTTTTCACAGGATGAAGGAAAATTTGGTTGGGGTTTCAGAGGAGATAATTACCGATGTTAAGTGGTTGTATTAGATGCAGGTAGTCTCCTTTTTATCTACGAGAATAGTAAATTGCCATCTATTTGTGGGTTTTCATCTTAGATCTGGCATTTCAATTTGGTTTCTAAACTATTTAAGGCTTTTGTTAGATTTGATATAGAACTCGCACTTTTTTGGGGTGTTTTCTTTTTCGAAAGCCTCTATTTTACAGTTTAACTGTTCTTGAGGCAATGCTGGTGTGCTTCAATGTTTAAAGCACTGGGTTACTTTTGCTAAATTTGCCTTTTTTTTTCTCATCCTTAGAGCTTTTCACTTAAACAATGCTTCTGACCAATTCATTTATAGGCGTTGAATTTTGTCTTCTGATTCATTCATGACTGATTCCTATATCTCTTTAGAGAAAAAATGCAGTTATTTTAGATCACTTCAATACAATTTTGTTTATGCAATTTGAAAGAGATCAATTGCTCTTTTTAGTTCTTCTTTGATGAAGTGATGATCTTGTTCTTCAGCTTCTACTTCTCAACCACAAGTCACAATGAATACCAAAAACAATCTCTTGAATTTTATTTTTTTCAAGATATGTCCTGTTAGATGTTGTTGTAGTCAAGATTTTTTTTTTGAATTGATTATTCTGGATGAGACTAGCATATCAAATGTTCAAGATATTTGATTTAGGTTGTTGATGATACCCATGGCATGGACTTATGGTTCATCTACATGGTATAACACCCTAAAGAAAATATCAAGAGCAGGAAGGCAATAGAGCTTTGAACGAAAATTCAATGTCTATACAAAAATAGTAATTGTACAATATATTTTTATTATTTTTACTTCATTAATGCATTAATTGTACAATATATTTTCAGGCTTAAGGTCGAAAGGAGTTTTCAATATTGACTAATGAACTCACATGGGCTTGAAGTTGGTTGTGGTACCATGGAACATAGAATTAGGAGTGGTTGTGTTTGTTTAAATGAAGTTAAACATGTCAATGATGGTATTGACAAGAAAGAAGTTGTGGGTAGTGAATAAAATGAGTCATTCAATCATTTTTGTTTTGTTCCACCAACTCCCATTGAGTTAACACCAAAGGTTGAAAAAATGTTTGATAGTGAAGAGGATGCATATAATTTTTATAATAAATATGCAAAACTATGTGGTTTCAGTATAAGAAAAGGCACAACAAGAAAGTTGAAGAATGATAAGCTTGTCTATCAGGAGTTATTTTGTTGTAAAGCTGGCATAAAAAAGTTTCATAAGAATGAAGAAGATCGAAAGTATAAAGTAAGAAATAGTACTAGATATAATTGTGGTGCTATGGTTGCTGTGTATAAAAAAATTGGGACAATTGCATGGGTAGTAACAAAATTTGTAAATGAGCATAACCATAAATGTGAGACACCTATACAGTTATATGCTCTATGATCACATAGGAGAGTCCCAAATTCTCATTTAAATATTGTGCAAGGTTTGAATGAGGTAGGTGTTGGGGTGGCTAGAATACTTGACTACATGGCAATTGAGTTGGGTGGATTAGATAAGTTGGGTTTTACACAAATGGATCTTAGAAATGCGCTAAAACAAAGGCGTCGGGCAAAATATAGTGGTAGAGCAATGGCATGATTACAACACTTTCAAAGCCAAGCCAAAGAAGATCCAAATTTTATTATGATGTATTGGTAGATGATGATGATCAGTTGATGGTAAATCTAATGTGGATTACCAAGTTTTTAATGATATTGTCTGCGTTGATACAACATACAAAACAAATGAGTATGATATGCCCTTCGGTCCATTTGTTGGTGTAAACCATAACAAACGATATATATATATTGCTTAGTGCTGGTCTTTTATATGAAGAAATCATTGATGACTTAAAGTGGCTATTCACCACGTGGCTTAATGTAATGGGAGGTGTGGCACTGAAGGCCATTGTAATGAACCAAGATGCTGCCATTTCAGTTACAATAAAAGAGGTATTTCCTGAAACTCATTATATTTACTGCATTTGGTATTTCAACAAAAAAATTCAAGAGAAAATGGGTGTGATTATACATAACAAGCTATCTTTCCAAACACAATGATATGATTGTATTTATAAGATTGAAGAAGAAAATGAATTTGAGCTAGCATGGAATAATATGATTACAAAAAATAGTCTGCAGGAGAATAGTTGGTTGCAAAACTTGTGTAAGATTTGAAGAATATGAGTACCTGCATATGTAAGAATATTCTTAGCAGAAATGAGTACTACGGGTAGGTCCAAAAGCAGAACAAAGTTGCTTGAATTTACAATTGCCTATGACCAGGATATTATAGGAAGAAGGCATGATGAAGTAGAGGCTGATTGTGGCATTATATATGGAACACTAGTATTGGCTTTAGAGCATGTCATTGAGTTAGAAATGGCTAAAACATACACCAAGAAAATATTTAAACAATTTCAAGAAGAGGTGAAGAAAACTCAATATCATATTGCATCATTTAAAGAGACCGAAGGGTGATCTGATAACTATGCAGTGTTTAGATAGGGGACTAAAGGGTTAGGGAAAACTCGATTAGTTGTATGGGACAATGAGAGGATGACTTCATATTATTCAAGTAAACATTTTGAATTCCATGATATTATCTGTAGGCATATCCTTGCCATGTTCCATCTAAGAGGAATTATCTCAATGCCCACTTCACATATATTAAAACAGTGGACACAAAGACCAAAATAAGGCATTATTGCATAGGAAGGTTCTGTAACATTATAGGCTGAAAACTCAATAATAGTTGACGACAACATTTTGACCCAAGAATGGATTAAAATAATATCAGGAGCTACTAAAAGTGATGGGTTGTTTGATATTTCAGATGCTAGTATGGATAAGATAATTAATTCAATGGAGGAATTTAAAAAGCAGCAAAATGAATGCCTAGTTCCACCGGCTGTAGAAAATGTATGTGGGAGAAGAGCTAATTTTAATAACAATGTTAGTAGTGTTGGCACCACAAGTGGCAATTATGATGAATCACAACCCATTGAAGACATTGCAAGTGTTCCTGATCCTTTATTAGATTCAGTTGAAAAACATGGCTCCCAAGCATCGTAATCATATATCATTCTTGATCCACATATTGTCAAAACAAAAGAACGCACTAGTAAGCGATATCATGCAGCCATAGAGATGGCAAGAAGGAGCTCGGGTAGACTGTGTCGTGGTTGCAATAAATTCATTCAAGGTTATGACAAGAGAAATTGCCCTTCTATAAAATCTGAGAATTCACAACAAGATCATCAAACTGATGGTAATTCCATGATTGTTTGTCTGTCTCAATTGCATTTTCATACTATCTTAACTATTTTTCTTATTATGCTGAATTCTTTTTTTTTTAGGATGAATGCTATGGGCTCCTCTTCTCTTAGTAGTACTTCACATGATGGGGGCTGAAAAAACTATTGGTGTGGATATGAGGCTTACTAACTTACTTCCTACACTGAAGAAAAATCCAGGGAAGAGATTTCTTACATATTTTGCTTATTCTATAAGTGGATATATGATTTAAGTTACATATGGTTATATTATACAATCTGCATTAACATAGTTTTGTCTATGTCTGCATTTATGTTTTTTAGATGGATCATGTTCTTGTCAATATTTCAGATGGGTTGATCCACCATTAAATGAGAGAGAATGTGAATTTTACTCAAGCGAATGAGTGACATCAAAGAATTTAGAACATAAGTTTTTTACCTTATTCCACTAAAGAAAGAAAATAGGCAACTGAAGAAAGAGGTTGAAGAATTAAAGGACCATAACCAAGCTTTAAAGTTCAAGCTTCACATTTTAAAAGTCCAAATAAACGGGCAGAAGCATTGGATCCAACTGTTGTTTTTTGTCGTTGTCATTTTAGTAGTGTTGTTGATGTATTAATCAATAGACTCATTAGTGATGATAGTGTATTCAGTGCCTTTGGTTGTAACTTCTTCTAATGGCTGCTAGCCAAGGTGAATTACTTAAGACAAGAATGGTGACTTGTATGGATTATTTGATCAACTAATAATTCCTTTTGCTTTAGCTAATGCAATTGCTATCTTTATAGAAGGGTTCACAACTTTATACCCATATTGTAAATCTAGTTAAAAAATTGTCTGATACTTTTAGAATGCCATTTCCTTTCTTTGTAGGAACTTTTAGATTGATTTAAAAATATTTCAAATTTCAGGAATCTATTTTCTAGCGACTTCCAGCAAGGCTGAAAGTAATGCTTTTGGATTCACAAATATGATCAATGAATAGCAGTGTTAGTGTGAGTGTGTGAGTGTTGATGTTGATAATGCACCTTAGATAGGCAATTTCAATCACAAAGAGGGTACAACTTGCTTAGTAACCTAGCCATCCATAAACACACCCGCACAAAAAAATTACAGATATCAATCACCAAATTGGCCTTCGAGGAAACCTTTTCACCAAAACTTTATTTCAGCTCCTCAGGTAGCAATAGTAACTACAGGAATAAAAAGAGGCAAGCAACTCATTCTAGGAGATCATTCATTTGGCAAGAATAGACAGAGGCAAGCAACTTATTCTGCATTTTGCATTATAGTTAAAATTACGCCAATCATAGATGTAAGTGGTAAAGGCAAACTATCCATCAACAAACCTCCAATGATGCTAGGAGCCAAACAATGTGAGATGATGGGCACTTAGGCGCCCAAAATGGCCACTCTAGTAACAGGAAATGAGCACAGCTCACTAGCATCTAGCAGCCTTAGCCCTCTAGTGCTCGTGACCCCACATAAACACAAATAGTTCGTGCCCCACCTCAAATAGCCCTAACTTCTTCACTCACCCCCACTTCTCTTCGCCCTCTAAAAACTTCTTTCACCCCAAGCAAACAAAAACCATTTGTCTTCCATTCTAAACCCATTCATCATCAACAAATCCCCCTTCCCATTCTTCCACTTTCTTCTAATCACCCACATTTATAGCATATTCATCTTCCACGTCCCATTTTCAAGGTTGGGTTTCATGGATTGGGAAGATGTGCCTTAGAAATAGGTGCAAAGCCATTTTATTTGTTACACTTTCTTTATTTCATTGTTCTTATTGGGATTTTGTGGTAGACTTGAGAAGTTGGTGTTTTGGGAGGTTGCATTTTCACAGTGCACATGGGGTGTTTGATGAAGTGATTGAAGGGAAGTGTTTGTGAATTTTTTATAATTCTTGTTATAAGTGAATGTGTTTGAAGCATGGTTTTATATTGGAGTGAAATTGGAAGCTCCATTAAAGGAGGAATAACTAGTTTTGTGAAGTTGCATGCTTCATGTTTGGTTAATTGCCTCTGTGAAATAGGATTACTCTTTTGCGTAGTTTGGGAGAGTTGAAAAACCATGCCTCCTAGGAAATTAACTCCTGCTGGATCATCAAATAAAAGAAGAATCATAGAGTCTGATCCACATATTAAGCCTACATTTGTCTATGAAATTGCAGTTGAAAATTTTCAAAAATCCATTGTAAGTAGGAAGTGCATCCCAGAAAGGGGATTTATTCTCTTAAAGAGAATATTGGTGATATTATTGCCAACCAAAACTGGGCATAATTTGTAGCTAAACCAAGTCTGACTATGGTTCCAGCCATTAGAGAGTTTTATGCTAATGTAAGAGAATGACATAGGGAAGATCCAAAGAGATTGAAAGCGTTGGTAAGAGGCTGAATGATACCATATGACCGATTCTCCATTAATCAGTTCTAGAACCTTAAAGCCATTGAGAAAGACAACTACTCAACTTAGATAGAGAAAGGGCCAGATTATGACTTTGTCATCAATTTTGTAGCAAAAGTAGGCACATAAGGGCAGTAGTAGTAAGACAGAGTATTCAACTTCCCAGGAGGATAACTCAAACCAAAGAGTAGAGCATGCCATTACTTCATTTCGGTAAAATTATTACCAAGTCATCATTTTATAGATGTGACAAGGGAAAGGGCACTCCTCAACTATGCCATTCAGAATGGAATGTCCATTGACGTAGGATGAGTAATAGAAGGATTGATCATTTCCTTCATTACAAGGCAAATGACAAATGGATTGGGACACCTTTCACTCCTCTATGAACTATGTTTGTAGGCTGGGGTCCCGATAAGTGCATTCGAAGAGATCTAGCAGCCCCCTTCCATAGCTAACCTTTGCAGTACTTTAATTTTTTCAGAAGTTTAGAAGGGCTAGAATTAATGTAGATTGGTTTACTGCACCAAGTTCTTCTCAACAAAATCCACCAACATCATCTTTGCCTATGGAACCCACTCTGGCCGAGTTATAACAATGAGTAGAAGGAATGCAATATGGGTAGAAGTAGATGATGAGGGAGTAACAGCAACAATTTCGATATATTATGGATTACAAAAAATGCTTTAAATGCCATTTTCCAATCTTGCAGTATGTCACAAGGTACCAATTTAGTAGTTTTCTCCACTCCACCTACCTTTCCTCCATATCCCTTTGGAGAGAAATCTGAAGATTCAAACAATGACGAAGATGCCTGAAGATATATATCAGGGGAGTTCTCCTTTTTTTTATCTTTCTTAAACATTGAGGACAATATTTTTTTTTCTAAGTTTGGGGGTATTATGGGATTTTGTCTATGTTTTGCTTTTGTGCTTTGTCAAGTAGAAATATTAGATATGTATGATACACTGAAATTTTCTTCTTAGCCATGTTGATTCTTTTGAGGTATTTGAATGATGAACTTGATTAATAGATTTTGTGTTTTTGGTAAAAGTGTATTCTTTATTTTGCTCGAGGATGAGCAAATGCATAAGTGGGTAGAAATGGAGTAAATTTGAAGAGAAGATGAGTGCAATGGAATAGTCAATGAAAGAAAGAAGTGGAGTAGTGGAGTTGGGTGGCAGAATGGACACCCCGATGCCGCATCGCACAAAGGCCACCTTTATAGGCAATGACTTGGGCACTCTGGTGCCTAGAACTGGCAATCTAGCACTGCATCACATGAAGGCCACCTTTGCAGGCAGTGACTTGGGCGCTTTGGTGCCCAAGCCTGACGCTCTGGTGCCCACACTTCTATAGTGCCAACATTGTTTTTCAGCTCCTCCTAATTGTGGGTTTTTAAGGCAGCTTAAAGGAAGTTTTTGGGGGCTTTTTATGATGGTTTTTAGAGATCTTTTTGCTAGGGTTAAAAGGGGGCTCCTGGAGAGCTTTTAGGGACTTTATTGTTTCCTTTGTTATAAGTTATTTAACTCCATGTAATTACAGATTTGTTTTGAAATTCATTTTGGAATTAGACAATGATGATGTTCTGCTTCAATTGGATTAATTTCTACTGGATTAAAATAGGTACAAATGAAAAGGAAGATCCTTAGAAGAATGCTTTGGAATTAATAACATTAAAATTAGACAGATGGTTGCTAGAGTTGTTTTTTAATGTGGATGGCTATGATTGAGAAGAGTGATTGTGCGACGATGAGCTCAAAAAACAACCCAGCAACTGATTAAGCCTTCTAATACATTAAGAAACAATTAAAAACTTCTAAAGACTTATTTCAACAATTCTATAGTGAGATAAACATTTAAAAAGTTACTTCTAACTAGGGGTCTGCATGGGCTCGGATTAAGCTTGAACCCAACCTAAACTTGGCTAGGGTGGGATTGTAAAATTTTTCTTAAAAATCAAGCTAGTGGAGCGCACTTGAACCTGACTGAATGATGGTTTGGTCTGGATCCAGGGGTTCGAGTACCTAGATTGAACTCAAGCTTGGTCACTGTTAAAAAAAATAATAGTGTGGGTGTCTTGCGTCAAATGTGGGTGTACCAGCATGTGCTGTGCATGAATGTTATTGGGCACAAGAAGCTGAGGTAATATCTTTAGCATCTGTTTACTGTACATCTTTTTGCATCATTCAATGCTAAAAAACTAGAAGTAGATGCTGTGAACCTTTGGAAACTTAATTTATGTGGGAGATAGGATCAAATGGAGGATTTAGGCATTCAGATTCTGCGATTGGGTGAATCTTGTGCTCATCGATCTTTGCATGTTGATGAGTTAGTTTGGGAGAATTTCCTCTTTGTTTGGGATTGTTTGTGGTGAGTTTAAGGAATGCATTTTTAAATTATAAGAGGACCTTATGTGGTTGGCAACATCTTGCAATGCAATGGTGCATCTTATAAAAGTTGTAAAGTTTAAACCAACTTCAGCTACATTACTAGATTGGTAAATAACTAATGCATATATAGAGTTCTAAATGTTTGAACCCTTCTATATTTAGATGTGTATTAAAAACCCAAACTGAATCTGAACCAAGCCTGAGGGTTAGGGTAAGGGTTGGGTGAAGGTTTTAAAAGTAGGTTAGGGGTTAGGGTTAGACATATTTTACACATAGGGTTAGGGTTGGGCAACCTCAAACTCAAACCAAACCTGACCCATGCACACCCCTACTTCTGATAGCCTTTTGAGTTGCTTCTGAAAAAATTTTTAATCCTAAATTTACTTCTAAAGATATTCTGAGTTGCTTTTAAGCACTTTTTATGTTTGAAGTTGCTTCTAATGAGATTCTGAGTGTCTTTTGAAGAGGATTTTAATCTCTAAAATTTAGTTCTATTTTGAATATTTCTTGAGGATTTTGACATAATTTTCATTATAAGCTTTGTTGTCAATTATTTTATTTTGGATTTTGGCTTACTAACTAGAGAAACATTATGCTCAGAAAGTATGGACTCTACACTTCCCTTATTTTGGGTTCTTTGTTTTTCTGAGTCTTTCACCTGACTAGTGTTAGAGCTAGGATGGAATGGATGATATATTGTTTTCCTCCTCTGGAATCATGAATCATGGACTTGTTTCAATTTGTCTTTGCATTCAAGTTTGCTTTGTGATCATGGGCTGACCCTTGGTGACTTGATTGGAGTCTTAAACGACTTCTTTTCTCGCCTTGGTATGAATTCTCTACAATCCATGCGGTCTTTATTTCTTTGAGATATGCGTTTGTGTATGATCTTATTTCTTGTCAGTCTGTAAGTCAGTTTCACATCTTCGTTTCATCTCTCTATTCAGCCTATTAATGACAACACAGTGGTCTATGCATTTCTGCCATCAGATTGTATATGCATTGTACGAATCTTATAGTCATTGGATAATCCTTTTTTGGTCATAAGGATGTCAACTTCATTAGGCATGGGACTTAAAGGCGGCTAGCCAAAGGATTATCCTTGAGTCGCGGGGGCTCAATTAGGTGGGTTTTGGGAATAAGGTTGCATATTAGCTATAGGCCATAGCAATATAAACAGTTTAATGTCCTTAGCCTTCTATATTGTAGGTTCCTTGCCCCTTAAAGTCTGCCTTTTATATTGTAGGTTTCTTGTCCATTAACGGTTATATCTCTGGTTGAGAAATTGTTACTAAGCATGCTCTCCATCCATGCATTGATTTCATTTTTCAAGTGATGTGCATCCTTGAAAACTTTCATGTCTTAGCTATTGATTATTGCCTTGTTCTAGGAATGACAAAACTGCAGTTCAAGCTTGCATACAATCCATATACTAAACCTATCAATGAAATCTTCAGGTTGGAATCTTCCTTTGGTGCTTGTTTCCCATTTTTATCTTTTCTTTTTTCTTGCTTGAATTTCCAATTATCACATAATATAAAAATCATGAGCTATTTTGGGTTGTATAATTTCATATTTTGAATTTTCATTTAAAAGGTCCATACTGCTTGCTGCCTTTAGTCTCTTAACATCAGGCATCTGCACTTGTGCCATTTTGATTTTTTAATAGCCTTTTTTTAACTTCCTTTTCTTTGTTTCCCCCATTCTATTGATCAATTATCATGAAGGGTTCAAGAAATGGAGGAGGTTGGAAATTTTGGAATGTTTAGACCTGAAATGCTGCTTCCAATGGGGCTCCCAGGGGATGTTAGTGTGACTGCATGGGGGCTTTCCCTCGAAAGGTAACAACTATTTTTAGGTGCACTCTGAAGTCACTAATAGGCAATTTCAGAGATTAAAACCCTTTTTAGAAGTCACTCAGAATCTCATCAGAAGCAACTTTAAATTTAAAAGGTGCTTAGAAGTAACTTAGAATTCTATCTGAAGCAACTTTTTAAATGTTTATTTAGCTTCAAAAATTTTGAAATAATTCTTCAGAAGTTCTTAGTTGCTTTTCAAAAAAGTTTTAATCTTGAAGTGGATGACATTCAACACTATTAATTTCTAAATTTCATTAATGAAAATGCTAACGAAAGGAAAGTATTAGTAATCAATCTCCTCTTCCATGAAATTTTCCTCTACCCTTAGGCATTCAAATTTCACCTTCTTCATTTTCTAGTACATTGTCCACTTTATATAAAGGATATGTTCTTTTGTCATGCCCCACCACCACCACCTTTAAACACTCATGACACAACTGACCAATAGCTTTAGTTGCTCTAATGATGATTTATATCTCTTATTTGCTCTTCCCTTTGTTTGAGCTATATGTGAGTTAAGGACACCACAAGATTGAGAATCCTATGTAGGTAAATTTCTAGATGTGCCAAATTCTTGTGATAAAAAATTTCCATCAGTGTTGCCTCCACTTGCAATGAAATTATCCAACACACTCTTTGGCTAATTCCGTCATTGATTCTTGCCCAATTTGATTTCTCATAGCTCCTTATTCACTATTCTCTTTAGTCAAATCCAAAATGATAGCCTTTCCTTTCTTAAATAAATCTTGCATTATTTTATACTTTGACATTTGCTTTACTTCTTCATTTAAGAACTGCTTTTCTTAACTTTTGTCTGAAACTCTTTAAATATCTCTTGAGTGTAGATTCTCGTCATCTCAGCTTCAATTGCATGCTTTGTTTTCATGATAAGCATTCCATACGACATAGCATAATTAGCTTGCAGTTCCGCCTCATGCCTTTTTTTAGTTGCTCTTTTGTACCCTTTAGCAAAATCAAGCAAATTAGTCTTATGATTTGTAAGTCTATCAAACATAGAATTTAGACATTCACTTGTACCTTTAGTTGTCATACCAACTAAGAAAATATGTCGTGAGTATCCAGTTACCACATATTGTGGATATTATACATATCATGTAACCATTTGTTCAATTGCAAGCCATACTGTTCAATCAATAATTTCCATTTCTCTTCGAATTCATGAACACTTTTAGACCCCCAAATGCAATCCTTCAAAGAGGATACAAAATCTGGATTACTATGAATTATATGCTTAAACTTCTTAGGTAAATTTTTGTTAATATGCAAAATACATAGTTGGTGATGAGATTACGGGAAACTTCAGCAACTATTGCCATAATTGCTTGGTCTTGATCAATTATTACTTTTGGAGGAATTCCACCCATGTCATTCAACCAAGTCTTAAACAACCACTTGAAAATCATCAATTTTCTCACCCAAAAGAAGCCCAACACCAAGCAATATTGATTGTTTATGATGATTTAAACCCACAAATGGTCTAAATGATATATCATATTTATTTGTCTTATATGTAGTATAAAAAAAATGACATCATTAAAAATCTCATAATCCATTTTCGATATACCATCCGCCAAAAAAATAACATAATAAATGTTTATCAGCATCAATGTTCATCTCAAACTAAAGTTTACATCTTCCATAGTCTTTTCATGAAAATGTTTATGCAAACTTCTCCCCTTGCATCATACCTTGTTGCTCTTTTTGTAAAGCTTTCCTACCATCTTTATGTAAAAATCCTAATTGAGACACACCTCTTGCTTAAATCATAAAAAAGTCAATTATTTTAGCAACTCCCCACCCACATCTTTAAAGCCTTCCACAAAATCCAATTGAACATCTGGAACTCTCCTATGTGATCATAGGCAATATGACTTAATAGAAGTTTCACACTTATGATTATGGACTTTCACAAATTTCGTAATTATCCATTCAATCTCATCAGGCCTTTTATTTATGATCAAGGCAGCACCATAATTATAACAGGTTATATTTTATGTCTCAACCTGCTAATCCTCTTGTTTCATATACTTTTCAACTTGCATTCCAGATTTTGAACATCTAAACATGTAACGAGAAAATTTTTCACTTTTTAACCTCCTTATTTGATCCTTTTTAACACTAAATTTGCACCACTTTGCATAATAGTTATAAAACTGGTATGCATCATTTTTAGTATTAAACTTCCTCCCTAGGCTAGGTTTTATATCATCAGAGGTTGCTAAGATGAAGCTTATTATTGTATTTGATGTATCTACACCTTTTGATAAAGCATTGGCATTGGCTTCTACAACTTTGGACATGGCCTCATCATCAATTTTGTCAAGACTAGATGGCTCCATTGACTTTTTGTAAATGATCCCTACAAATGATAAAATAAAACAAGATAAGTAATTTCTTTTAAGCTTTACTAAAATACATGGCTGTTGGGTTTACTTAGTGCCCAGTTTGTAACATCTTGGGGGAAAATGAGAAGGAAATAAAAATTAGATTCTACGTATCACCTAAATCACCTCAATTAAATGCCTGAATGCCTAACAAAGTCTATCGCTAGTGACCTAGACTTGGGTAGCAATCAGCAACCTCAACCTCAACTGAACCGCACATCTCTAATGTAGTTATGGGAGAAATAGAAGAAATAGAGGAAAGAGAGGTGGATCAAGTTCTTAGAAGAGAGAGGAGCGAGAAGCTGTCATGGTTGGGATTTGTCAAAGGGAAGGGCTACTTGGGGTTGGTTTGGAGGAAGAAGTTATCGTTTTTACATAGTAGGAGTGAGAGGAAGAGAGCAGACGATGATGTTTCCAATTCGGGGTTCAGAGTTTTCTTCAATTTGGATGGGTTTAGAATTTCTGAAATAAGTCTTTAGAAGTTCTAAGCTGTTTCTGAAAAATATTGTTGGATTGGGAGAAGTCTCTTTGTTTATTGAAGAAATGGTGATTCGAGAGGGTTAGGTGTGGTCTACTTGCCAAGTCTGAGGTAATAGCAATGATTTTCAACTATTGTTTGATCATCCCAAACTACAGTGGAGCCCTCTTTAGGTAAGTCCCAACATGTAAAACAAATAAACTATCCTCATTCTGTGGTCTACTTCAAACAAGTTTAACTCATTTTAAGTAATTTTGCATTGTGTTGCAAAAAAGAAGCTATTATTTTATCAAACCCACAACTTGGGAGGCTGTTTGGATGCCTTTTAGGATGAGTGCAGCAAATTTTAGGTAAATAGTAACTAAGCAATGACATTAATGGGTTGCTACAAATTTAAATAAAATAAAACAAACAGAGATTTACTTATTTTTGAGTGACAACAAAACTCCATTATTTGTATTTTGTTGGATTTTTTGGGAACAAAGAACCAACATCTCAATTCATGCCATGATCATTAGAAAAACAATTGATGCTGGTTTGTTCCCACCATGTTTTAAGCATGGTTGTTATAATGAAAACACCAATGTGTTTTTTACTGTTTTATACATTTGAATATAGATTGCATCATAAGTATATCTAGTTTATTCTTTTCAAGCATTAAAGTCAGCTCAATTAAAATGTCTGCATCTCCCCTAACATGTACAAGCATATATTTGAATACTTAGTTATTTAAAACTTATTTATTTATCAAATAGTAGGAGTGGGAGGAAGAGAGAGGAAGATGGTGTTTCTGAATTGAGGTTTGGGGTTTTCTTTGATTTGGGGTTTTCTCGTTGCGGGAGTGGGAGGAAGAGAGAAGAAGAAGGGGCCCTTTCAGCTGATTTGGGATTCACACATTGCTTTTGAGAAGAGCGTCGTTGCACATGTTTGAGGTTGCGTAAAGTAGCATTCAAATGGATGGTTCAAATAACTTCTATGGGAAATGGATGATATATATAGTAAATAATTCTCTAAAATCAGTTTATCAATAAGCATATGTAAGGCATTTTATTTTAAGAGGCCGGTTACAATGGTTTGACTTTTACTTTAAGTAATTGTGAAAGTGATGACAATTTGGTCATTTGAACACATTAGTGTAAGTAGCATGTTGAAATTAAGAGTATCATGGGTCTCAGTTTTGTGCATGGGTTTTGGTGAGGTTAAGTGCGAGGTTTGAATCTAGCAGCCCACATTGCATCTTAAGTTGTGAAACATCAATTTATGTCAATAGCTTGTAGTGCATTTTGGTATTTATACACCATTACACCTGTTAGGTAAATAAATATCTATGGATTATTTTTTAAATTAATTCTCCAACCTTCAGGTGCCTATAAATTTGATTAAAATATTTAAATAATAATCGCAGGAAGATCATGCCAATTTATTATTCACTTAGATTATTCTAAGATAAGTGGTAATGATTGTCCTCTAAACACTTAGTCATTCTTTAAATATTAATATTAACTTAACTTTCTTAAATTTAATAATTGAGATATTGAATAATACATGAAAACTTCAAAAACTCTGTGATTGTGTATTCATTGTTGCGCTACCATTTAGTAATTTTATTTTTCATTAATCCTTTTTAATATATCATTTAGTTATTACTTTTCACTTTTCTTAGCATAGAAATTTTAACACATGAATATGACTAGAATAATAGAAGATTTTCAAGCATCATATAGTTTATTAAAGAAGATATTTTAAACTATACCATATATTTTTTTATTTTTTAATATAAATAAAAATTTTCTCCACTGTAAAACTAGTTCCATTTTTTCGGATAGAATAAACTAAAAGCAAATTAAAACTAAATTACCTTCATATGTGTATAATCTCAATCAACATACTATAAGCATGTATGATGTTGTATATTTTACCATTCTAGTGTTTAGTGTTATTATGTTAATTATTTTATTAAAATTTATTGGGGCATGAAAGACAAAAATTATTATTTTACCTTTGAATTCTATTGGTCCCATCCTAAGGTAGATTAAGAGCTAGGGGTTGGGGGGGGGGGGGGTGCGTGTGAATGGAGTTTTTTAAAATCTTGGCCAATATAAAACAAGGTACAATAATAACTAAGAAACGAATCATGCAACACAGAGCACAGAGGTATTTTATAGAGGTTTGGCCTACTACACGGTACCTACTTCTCTCTCTGAGTCTGCCTCATTCACTATACTCAAGTTCAACTAATTACTAGTTGGTTTTTCTGAGCTTACTAACAAACTCTTACATAGGTTGGTTTTCCAAAAGCTTACCAACAAACTTATATATAGGTTAGTTTTGAAAGCTCACCAACGAACTTATCCCAATTGGTTTTCAAAGCTCACCAACAAACTTATACAAGATCAACAAGCCCCTTGCTTGCTATCCCAATCAATGAAAAATGATAATAAGAAATTTCTCTTACATAGGTTGAGTTTGTACATAATTAAATGTAGTAGAAATAAATGTATAGCAACAAATATAAAGATTTCTGGACTCCCTTAAGTTGCTACAGAGAATAAACTTGAATGTAGATAAATTTTTGGCACTACAGAGTTGGAAGAAAACTTAATTTCTAAGAGTAAATGCTCTTATTTTTCTTCTTTTACTTTTCTTAAAAATATCTAATTCTTATAACTTCTTGGAATGACCTTTCTTTTCTCCTTTTATAGTTGAATTCAAATTCTACCCATTGGAGAAGATGATGTTTATTTAATGTGAGTGAATCGATAGGATTTTCTGTCTGTTGGGGCTCTCTCTTGGGTTTTCATGTTTGAGATTTGTTGAGCCATGTTCGAGTTCAGTTTCCATGTATGAAAAACTCATCCAACTTGAAATTGATTGCTTGGCCATGTCTTAAAATGAATCATCATGTATGGGTTTAAATAGTTATGTCTGGAATTAAAATTTCAGACTTGGACTGGTGCTTGGCTTTCAACTAACTTCTTTATTCTATATCTAAAAATGATTCACCATGTTTGGATTTGAGTGACCATGTTTAAAATTAATATTTTAGACTTGGATGAACCCTCAAGCTTGCAATACCATATCCGATCATGTCTTCAAACGAATCGCCATGTCAAGAATTATAATTTCAGGCTTGGACTAGCGTGAGTTCCCTTGTCTCCATGATTGACTGAATTTTGGCTATCCAAAAATGAGATGGTTGTGTTTGATTTTTAGTCTCTGTGATTGGAGTTATGATTTTAGGCTTTGCTTGCATTGGTAAAGTCTAAGTCTTGTCACTTTGAATTTCCAGACTTGGAATCTAACATCTTGAATTATTTATGTGATGTCCAAACTTGCTTTTTTAGTATCTGTTTCTTTGCGTGAGTGCTAAACTTAGATTTTTCTTCATTTTGAAGCCTTGATTTTTGTTTGACTTTGAGCATAAGTCTGAATTACTTTGCCATTGTTTTGAGGCATGTTTAGGAGTTGTTTCACACACTGCTTTTGAAAGTTTCAATTCCATTCTTTCTTATTTGAGCATTTACATTTTCTTCTTCATACATTTGTGGATCTTGTCTCTGGTGTAGTCTCATATGTGTTGTTCACTTATTCTATTTTCTTGATATATTATTTGTTATTGCATACTTAAAAAATAATTATCAATATCTTAAACTTTCACTTATGTGTTTTTGCTCATCATCAAAACTTTGCTAGTTAACTATGTTTATCATCAAAATCAAGCCTAGTATAGAGGTTTGGTTTAACAATCTCCCCCTTTTTGATGATTGCAAAACATCTAAGTGAATTACCTTTCAAACAAGAACATACATGGAAACTAATTTTGGATAATTCATATATAACATAACTCTCCCTAACTTAGTGCTTCCTCCCCCTTAATGGGTGCACTAGATTCTAATCATGTACGCATATAGATAACAATTTTTCAAATCATACAATTTATTTTCCCTTAACGTATACAATCATGCAATCATACAAATAATTTTCCCCATTTTTGTCATTATAAAAAAGGTAGATAAAAAAAACATCCAAGATAAATAGTGAAATGCTTAGAATTAACAAACAAAGCTTTATTTTATTTCATTTTAGTACAAATATAGTTACACTTAAAGATATTTCAGTATAAATAGAGTGCTAAACTAATATTGAAAGGGGTGTAGCAGGGATGGGATAGATGGAAGAAAAGGTGGGATTGGAGAGATTATGGTGGGGCTCGATTATGATCCTTTGAAGTGTTTGGAATCATGCATAGGCATGCTTCCATTACGTTTGAATGGTCACATTATAGGACCTGACGTTTTGGACATGGGAGAAGGGGGTTACTTCTAGTGCTACTTCTCCCTCCTATTCCTCGGCTAGAAAAGGTGGTAACCTAGAAAGTTTGACCTTTGGACTCTTATGAAGATGGTTCTTACAATCTCCAAAGAACATTATATTTCTTGTAGATCTTCATTCAAGCTCTTTTCTTCTCCTTCTTAAAAAACATCATGAGATTGAGTAAATTCACCACAAGAGCGATCTCTAATTCAAAACATCTTAACCACTACTCTGTCCACTTTGCTTCCCTTCAGTGAACTTTCTTCTACATACATCTCATTTTCATTTTCTCTGCTTATGATCTCTATAGCATAGATTGAATTTTCTCTAGTTTTCACTTTTGTGTTGGTAGCGAGAGGATGGGGATGAGTTAAATAGGCACTATTGCTAACAGTATGTCAGTTGGAAAAGGGGTTTGTGAGGTTTTTGTAGATTTTTAATGAATTTTCTAATAGATGTTTGCTAAATTTGGTCACTAGATAAGAATGCCAGTGAGGAATGTTTTAATTCCTTCATGTAAATGAGATTTACACTCATAAATACGAGTTTTAGAGGTTTAAGAAGATAATCAATAGGACTTGAAAATTCGAACACATAGTTGATGTGGTGAAGTTTGGAAACTTATTTTCGAACATGAATGATTGCATCTAAAAATGAGATTGAGCAAAGTACAAATGTGATTTAGGACATGAATAGCTATGTCTAGAAATATGACTTTGAACATGAGTAGCTATGTCCTGAAAATCTATGTCTAGAATGTTTTAATTAACATGGCATACACATGTATTTGGCATTCAGTAATTTAAATATTCATTTAAATCATATAAAGCATAAAGTGATGATTAAGATATTTTCATTATGTAAATGGATCTATCACTCCTAATTCTCTTCTAATCATACAAAATCTCTCCTCTGAGAGTGAGTCAAAATGTCTGCTAACTATTTTTCAATTAGTATGAATTCTAAACAGACATTGTGATTCTGGACACGATATTAAATGAAGTGGTGCCTAATTTCTATATGCTTAGATCTAGAATGCATAATAAGATTTCTGGTTAGATTTATAGCATTAGTATTGTCACATCTAATGGGCGTATTAGCAAATTTCAAACCATAATCTCCAAGCTACTGTTTTATCTAGAGAATTTGTGTACAACAACTTCCAACTACAATATATTTAGCCTCGGTAGTTGATAGTGGAATAGGTGTCTGCTTCTTGAAGAACCATGATATAATAATATTTCTAAGAAACTGACAAGTCCTTGAGGTACTCTTCTTATCTACTCTATATCTAGCGAAATCAGCATCAGAGTACCCAATTAACTCAAAATCTGAATCCTTTAGATACCATAAACCAAGGTTTGGAGTGTCTAAGAGGTATCTAAAGATTCTTTTAATAGTAATAAGATATGATTCTTTAGGGTCTGATTGAAATTTAGCAAACATAAATACATTAAACATAATGTGGTTAGTATAAATGCATGATTTCGATGAAAACAAAACTTGATATATATTATGTACTAATGGTTATTGTCAAGCATTTAGTATGCAAAATCAAGTTATAGGCCTTATGGATAAAAGAACACAGAGAAGAATTAGAATATATTCAAGGTGTCAATCTGTCTATCCAAATAGATAGGTGCTCTGAACAAATGCAGTGCCAAAGATGAAGTATGGCTACAAACAAAGCTCAAGATAAAAAGGAATCAACTAAGTTATTGTTCATCTATCAAATTGAAGTTTATCTCAGACGAATGCAAAGCAATGAGTATATAACAGACTTCGTCTATCAAAAGTAAGCTACAGATGAATAGCTTACCAAGCTAATGATCATTCATCAACTTAGATAAATGCAAAACAATAGAGTTTGTCAGATCTAAGTAAGCCACAGATGAATAGCTTACTTTGTCTGGGTATATGAGAAGCCGTTTTCATCTGTGCCTCTACAATTCATTTGGTAATTGCCATGGATAAAGTAAAAGATGAACTATTGGAAAGTCATCTTCGTTTGCACCTCTACAATTTGTCTATTACTTGCTACAAACAAAGTAAAAGATGAACTGCTGGAAAGACAATTTGTCCGTGTTAACTGGATTCATTTGTCACTTGTCACAGATAAAGTAAAAGATGAACTGCTAGAAAGATGATTCGTCCATACTAACTAGATTCATCTATTACTTATTACAGACAAACTGAATTGTTAGACTTCATCCAGCATTAATGAGGCTCTTTCCAAATTTGTTGAAAGTATCAACCATTGCAGCATCTCTTTGATTTATACTTATTAAGAATTAGGAAATTATCTTCTCCAAGGTTGACGTTGCAGGCATTCCAGCAAATGAGAATTAATTAGAAGATAGAGGATTCAAATGTGCTAATTAGAATGATATCCGTCATTGATGGAGTTTACCTACCACCAATGGTTGAAATTCAAGGCAGTTATAAATGCAACATTGATAGATCAAGAAGAGAAGAGAAGAACAATCGAGAAAAACATTCAATCCCTTATTGAGAGCAATTACTGAGCTGAGCCAAAAATCTTCCACATATTTCAAGAGACATGAGCCTTGCATTCAAACCCTCCTTAACTTTCTTTGAAGGCTCCCAACCACTTTTAAGGAAGATCATTTACTTCTACATTTAATCTTTAGAATTCTTCTCCTATGCTTATTGTGAAGTATCTCTATAAGTGCTTTAACTTTTGATATTCATTCATTGTAATATTCCTCGAACTAGTAGTTAAGGCCAAACTTAAGAAAAGCTGTGATTATCTGAGTGCAGACAAGAACTATTTATTTATGCTCCATAGAGCTGGAATGTAGAAGAGTGTTGGGAGCATTATGTTTATGCTTCCTGGAGCTGGAATTCAGAAGAGTGCTAGAAGTATTGTAGTCACGGCCCCTAGAGTTGGAATCTAGAAGAGTGCTGGGAGTACTATGTTTACACCCCTTGAAGCTGGAATCCAGAAGAGTGTTGGGAGCATTGTAGTCATGCCCCCTGGAGCTGGAATCTAGATGAGTGCAGGGTGCACTGATTGTATTTTTGCTATTAGATATAGTGGAACCCAAGACACTAAGAGGTGATTGTTCTTGAAAGAGTAGAGTAGAGTGTTAACTCAAACCACTATAAAATTTCTTATCTTATTTACTTGTGCATAGTTAACACGCCAAATCTAGGACTCTATTATCCCAAGGGAACTGATTTTGAATTAAATGGCTATTTAGATGCTAACTTTGGGGGATACAAAGTTGATAGAAGAAGTACTAGTGGAACTTGTCAAATTTTAGGAAATAGTCTAGTATCATGGTTCTCTAGGAAATAAACTAGTATTGCTCTCTCTACAACAGAAGCTGAATATATACCAGTTAGAAGTTGTTGAGCTGAATTGCTTTAGATGAAACAATAACTTGTAGATTATAGATTGAGCTATAGAGACATATCCATTAAATATGATAATACTAGTGCCATATGCTTGACAAAGAACCCTATCTTACATTCTAGAACTAAGTATATAGAAATTAGGCAACGCTTCATTAGAGTTCATGTAAAAAAAATATAATATATGCTTAGAATATGTGCCCATAAATGCTCAACTAGCTCACATCTTTACTAAGCCACTGCCTTTAGAAACTTTCTGCAATATTAGAAGAGAATTAGGCATGACTAATGTGAATGCACGAAAATGAAAATCTTTGACAATTCTATGCCTGAAATTTTACTATTTTGATATGTTTTTAATGAGGCTTGACTTCATCTTAGATGAAGTTCATTGGCCCTCTTGTCTCAAACACAGTATTTATCTAAAGTTATTTCTATACATTGTCCAATTTCCACTTTGTTTGAATCTGGTTTTCGAGGTCGCGTACAACTCACTTTCTTGCCAAAATCAATTTACAACTATTCATATCACATTGAACTCTATCTTTAGCAAGACCTATTCCTTCTTTTATGAAATATCATATTAACTACCTAGTATTGCCCCCAAATAAAGTCTATTTTTACCCATGACTCACAATATTTGTCTATCCCACAAAGATGAAGCAGCTTAGGGAAGGGAGTTTAGGAAGAAGATATAGAAGGAAGACACGTGAGTGGTGAAAATTGAAGAACCAAAGGATGTTTCTTCACTTCTCTTAGAGGGATGATGTTACTTCTATTCATGATAATATTCCATTTCACTTATTTAGTCAGAAGTATCTCTCTTCAATATATGGCTCTTAAGAAAATGATTTATATCTCAGCTAGTTTACCCCTGGAACCAACTTCATCATCAGTTGGGGCAATCGAAGAAATGGGGAAAGGAGGCTCCAAATACCTCGTTATCATCTTCTTCCCCTCTTCCCCTCCTTGAAACTTTGTATCGCTCACTATGATACAAAGTTCTCTGCCACACCCCCCCTCGTCCACGGTCTCACACATAACCTCTCTTGTACTTAGGTTGTAGGATGAGCTATTTTCTCTGAGTTTGTAGCTTTATTTGTATTGCAATGCAATGAAATGGTTTGATTATTTTTATGCTACTTCTTTCAATGTGTATTGGCCAATACTTGCTGCAAATGATGCATTTCTTTTTTATTATGATAAAAAGAGGGAGAAAGAATCTGCAAAATTATCTTAAGGAGAATGCAAAAAATTAGAATGCATAATCTTGAATTAATCAGGGGGATAATACATGTATAAAGTAGTCAGGGGAAATCATAGATAATGGTAACTAGTGGAATGATTAAATTTTGCAAAATATTTTCATTAGAATGCATACATTTAGGGGGAGATTATCTTTTATGAAATAATTTTTAATTAAGTTTTATCATCATAAAAAAGGGGGAGAATGTTAGTATAAATATGTGATTTCAATGACAAACAAAACTTGATTAAAAATTATGTACCAATGATTATTGTTAAGTATTTAGTATGCAAAATCAAAAAGTTGCAAGCCTTATCGACAAAAGAACATAGATGCGAAGAACAATTAAGTTCCAAGGTCAGCGTTGCATGCATTCCAGTAGACAAGAATTAATTAGAAGATAGAGGATTCAAATTTGCTAATTAGAATGGTCTTCTATCATTAATGGAGTTTACCTACTACCAACGCTTGGAATTCAAGACAGTTATAAATGCAACATTAATGGATTAAGAAGAGAAGAGAAGAACAATTGAGAAAAACATTCAATCCCTTCTTAAGAGTAATTATTGAGCTGAGCCAAAAATCTTCCACATCTTTCAAGAGTCATAAGCTTTGCATTCAAAGCTTCCTCAACTTTCTTTGAAGGCTTCCAACCACCTTTTGGGAAGATAATTTTATTTTGCATTTAATCTTTAGAATTCTTCTCCTATACTTATTGTGAACTGTCTGTATAAGTGCTTTAACTTTTATATTCATTCATTTTAATATTCCTTGAGCTGGTAGTTGAGACCAGACTTAAGAAGAGTTGTGATTTTCTAAGTGCAAAAAGAGCTTTATTTATGCCCACTAGAGCTAGAATCTAGAAGAGTGTTAGGAACACTATGTTTATTCTCCCTGGAGCAAAAATCTAGAAGAGCGTTGGGACCACTATAGTCATGCTCTCTAGAGCTAGAATCTAGAAGATTGCAGGGTGCATTAATTGTATTTCTACTATAGGAGATAGTGGAACCTAAGACACTAAGAAGAGAGTGTTCTTGAAAGAGTAGAGTAGAGTGTTAACTCAAACAAATATAAAAATTCCTTTATCTTATTTACTTGTGCATTGATTGAGTGATTGAACTGATTGCTAGAGGGATGTTTAATCTTAAAAGGGTTCAACAAAATTTGAAGTACCCAATTAACCCCTCTTCTCTTAGATATTTGCCTAAGCTTTGTAACCAATAAATGTCTGGCCTACTAGCAGTGAGATAAAATAGAGATCCTATCACTCATACTTCTATAAAGATTTTGGCAAATAAATTTACCTTTTTTATCCTTGTTCAATTTGATGGAAGTGCTCCTTGGGGTTCTATATTTTCTCCCATATTCAAGATTGAATTTCTTTAGAAGTTCCTTTGTGTATTTAGCTTGGTGGATGAAATTTTCTTTCCTTTTCTGCTTTACTTGTAGTCTCAAGAAGAAATTCAATTCACTCATCAAACTCATTTTAAATTCTCCCTGCATAATCTTAGAAAATTCTTAACAAAGATTTTTGTTAGTGGCTTCAAATACAATATCATCAATATATATTTACACAATAAGAATATTCTTCATAGTATGCTTAATGAAGATGGTTGTGTCTACTTTACCCCTTGAGAATTCTTTTTCAATCAAAAATCTACTTAGCCTTTCATACCATGTTCTAGGAGCTTACTTTAATCTATAGAGGGCTTTCTTGAGTTTGAAGATATGGTTGGGATCATGAGGATCTTCAAAACCAGAGGGATTTTCCGCATATACTTCTTCAATAGTGAAACCATTCAAAAATGCAGTTTTGACATCCATCTAGTAAAGTTTAAAATTCATAAAAGATGCAAATGCCAATAGCATTCTTATGACTTCTATCCTTGCAACAAGAATGTATAGTTCATCAAAATTAATCCCCTCTTCTTAACAATACCCCTTTGCTAGTAATCTTGCCTTGTGTCTCACAACTAATCAGGATTCATCAAGTTTGTTCTTAAAGACCCATTTGGTTCCTATAATTAATTGGTGATTTGGTCTTGGAACTAAAGTCCACACATCTTTTCTTTTAAATTGGTTTATTTCTTCTTACATAGCTAAGATCTAGTTCTCATCTTCTAATGTATGGTCTTTGTAAGTTGGCTCTATTTGAGAAATGAAGAAAAACATTCCACATATTTAGTTATACAATCATCTAGTTCTGACTCTATCATGCACATCACAATTTACTTAGTTTTCAGGACGATCATGTATGAATCTCCAATGTTTAGGAAGAGAAGAGTTATCTTCTCCGTATGCCTCACTAGTGGATGATTCAAATTATTTGTCAGCTCCATACCTTTCTATTTTTGTTTGCCAAGTTTGTTTATCTTGGTTTTGCAAGTAATCCTCTCTACTCCATTATAAGTCTGTCTACTCCATCATCAAAGTTTTTTTTGTCTCTACAAATAGTTAGGGATTCATCAAACTTGAAATGAACAGACTCTCCTATAGCTTTAGTACTTAAATTGTAGATTCTAAAAGCTTTGCTAATAATGGAATAACCAAGAAATATTCCTTCATCAGATTTGCTATTTTATTTTCCAAGGTTTTCCTTTCAATTGTTAAGAATATAACATTTACAGCCAAAAGTATGGAAAGATGATATGTTAGGCTTCTTGCTATAATATAACTCAAATGGAGTTTTGTTGAGTATTAACCTTGTTGAATCATGTTATCTAGCTTAATTTTGATGATGAACATTCTTAACCAAGTATGTTTTGATGATGAGCAAAAGCATGAGTGAAACATTAAGGTACTAACATCTTATTTTTAAGAATGTTGCAGAAAGTGTAAATCATTCAACTTGAGAATAATCTTTATAATGACAAAAGGAAGATAATGAAGTAAATGCTCTTTTAAAATTAAGTATATAAACTTCACATATACTTAATTCAAGAAAACAGAATTTCTGAAGCGTTGAAGACATGCTTTGGAGTCAAAAGAAGCAACTTTGGAATCACTTTAATGCACTTCAAAAAAGATTGGATGACTTCAGAAATGTCCTAACGAACTTCAGAGTAAAATAGATATTATTACAGAATTGATGCAGCATGGCTCAAAGGCATTATAGAGAAGCTTCAAAATTATCTCAATAGACTTTGGAGATATTCTAACGAACTTCAAAAATGTCTCAACAAGCTTTGGACAAGGCATAATGCAACTTTTGAGTGGTTGCAGCTCACTTCGGAAAGAATGCAGAGAAAGTTTAAAGACAATTAGAAAGCTTCGAACAAGTCTATTAGTAAAAATAGTAAGCTTCGAAAATGTTCAAGCACACTTTGGAATCCTCTTTGTAAACTTCAGAAATCATCACAAGCACACTTTGGAAAATATTAAAGCATACTTCGGAGTCTTTTTCAAAGTTTCAAAGATCTTACAAGTCCACTTCAGAGATAATCAAGATTGCTTCATACAAGTCATAGCGCCTTTCAAAAATAATCAAGGTAGCTTCGAAATTATCAAGAATGCTTCAGAAAAACCACAAGCAAGCTTCGGACAAGTTATAGCATGCTTCGCAGAGAGTCGAAAAGCTTCAGAGAAATCATAGATGTTTTAAACAAGTTACAAAACACTTCAGAAGTAATAAGACAAGCTTTGGAGATAATTAGTTATGCTTCAAAGTAAACAGACATGCTTCGGAGAACTTGAAGCCAAGTTTCAGAAAAGATTCAAACAATCTTTGGAGATGTTAACCAAGCTTCAGAGATGTTAAGTCATGCTTCAGAGATGTTTGAACAGGCTTCGAATCACTTTTTTGAAGACATTATAAGTTTAGAAAATCTGACCTTCTATCTACAAATGAATGTTGCAACTGAGCAGGATTAAAATTACTTCTAGAAATCTGAAGAAAATAATTCAAATGATCCAAAATTAGTTAAGACACTAACCGTTCACTTGTCTCTTCGGAACACCTGATATGAAAAGTGAATATTTGGAAAATTTAGTGACAGAAGTAGAAGACATTAAAGGCAACAAAGATAAGGTAAAGAAAAACATTTTCAAACGTTTGAATGTTTGCCAAGATTAGCAAAAAAAAATCTCTCAACCTATAAAAGAGAGATTCAGAAGCAGAAGAAAATAATCCAATTGAATATCATTCGCTGATCACATGAAGAGCATTCAAAACCTTCCTTCAAAGTTCAGCTCCAATGAATACAACTCAGTTAGAGTTCTCCAAGTTCAAATCTCTACTCAATCAAGGAATTTGAATCTTTTACTCTTACTACTTATTCTTTTACTTAGAATTCTGAATCTTTGTACAAGTCAGCCTAATTAAGAGATATTTAACTATACACTTCTTTTAGTATTAAGCAACTCTAGTAGAGTGCCTGGAGTTTATGTATTGAGGTAAGCAAGTAGGGAACTTGTTGAAAGGGTGTAAGTTTATTGGTGAGCTTTGGAAAACCAACATGTTGTGTAAGTTTCTTGTTAGCTTAGAAAATTAGTAAGTTAGTTGGTGAGTTTGTTGTAAAACCAACATGTATTTGATCAGGTTGATCAAGGTATTAGTGGAACCTGAGCTCAGTAGAGAAGACTGACTCAGAGAAGTGGAGTAGGAACCCAGGAAGGGCCAAACCACTATAAAAATCTTGTGTTGTTTATTATACAATCTATTTTATTTATTCTTGTAGCACCGTAATCATCTAATTTGGGCCAAAAGTTTTAAAAGCTCAATTCACCCCCCCCCTCTTAAGCTACCATTATATAAGGGACCAACAGACCTAATATGAATTCTATTTATAATGAAACAGGAAATATTCATACTTCGATCCAAAAATATTATGACAAATTATATTCACTCAGCATAGACATATAAGGTTCTGTTTTTTTCTCTCTGCTACTCCATTCTCTTGAGGTGTTCTTAGTGAAGAGAAAGTTTAAAAGATGCCATTATTTTCGTAGTCAGCTGTGGACTTATGGTTTTCAAATTCACACCATGATCACTCCTAATGGCAACAATATGAGTGTTTTGTTCATTTTGCACTCGCTTTGAAAAGATTTCAAAGAATAAAAAGCCTCATCCTTAGATGCAAGAAATATTACCCAGGTATATCTACTATAATTATTAATAATAATATATATGTAATGTTTTCCTCCAAAACTTCTAGTTCTCGTTGGTCTCACTAAATCCATATGTAGCAATTAAAGTGGGTTAGTTGTGTATACTTCTTTATTTTACTTAAAAGATTCTTTTGCATACTTGCCTTTTAGGCATGCATCACGAAATTGTATTTTGTCAAATTTTAGTTCAGGTAAGCCAACTATAAGATCCTTTTGGTATAGCATTTCTATCATATCTTTGTTGGCATGTCCCAATCTTCTATGCCACAGTAGAGACTGTCATGCCCCGCCTTCCGAGGGGTGACTTACCATTTTGCACTACATTTTCACCTCCATTTCTCCACTTTTAGGGTGGGGTGCTCGGGTCCCATTCTAGGACACCTATACTATTCTCTATTTTTCTAATAAAATTTCAACAAGATTTTTCCCTAAAATGTCAATATCAATACCTGATATACATCACTTATCAAATACATTACTAAACATCAATGTTTATAATTCCAAATCATACATAAAACTGTATTTTCAATAATTACAAATCAAATCATAAACATCTCACTAGGCCAACCTACCCACAGCCTAGAATCTGTATCACACCATGATGGTATTACACTATAGGGGAAACATGATAGGTTATCACAATCCTATCCATCCTTTAGTAAGACATGACAATACTTTTCTTTACACATCATTTATAACTTTACATAATTATATAAATTCACATTTAAACATATATAATGGGATTCCAATCCTAACATTCAGTAATATCATCCAAATGTCTTTGATCTTTCTTAAAAGTCCTTTGCTTGACATATCAACTAAAAATATAAATAAGAAGGCATAAGTTCAGGTAACTCAGTAAGTAGATAATTATAATAGAAAAATAATAATCAATAACTAGTATACATTATATTCATATTCAATACAGGTTTAATCCAATCTCAACATCACCATATAACAAACATTCTATATACATCATCACCATTATCAAATTACACATATGTCAATGGGATATTCTTTCCTTAATCATGTTATAATCAAAACAAAACATTAAGTATTCCAATCCAATAGATATACATTATTCCCACCATTCATGGATTCACAAATCAGATAACAATCAAAATCAACAATTATGGGATATTCACTATCCCCAATCAAAACAAACATGCCTGGTTACAAGCAAATAGGATTTTCATGTCCCCATCCAGTTCTTACACATTCAATAAGAAGAAGAATCAGCCTACTTACCTACTGACGAATCATCATACACACTTCCAGCTCCATTTCTTTTCATCCTTTTCAGATCATCTTGTATAGGGCAATAATCCCAATTATTTACAATTGAAACTCGTAATTTCAATCCAACGAATTCTCATTTCTAGATATTATGAGTGCTTAACCTTAACCACAAGGCCAATTATAGCCATTAATTCTATATCAAATCATTAACACTCTATTACATTCATTAGGGTTTTCAAAATGCTTTTATTTCTAACAACAATTCCTTACCATATAACATGAATCATACTTAAATAGCTTGGAATTTATCTAATTAAGCTACAAATACATCTAATTCAGGCTTACATAGCCCAAACCCAAAAACCTTCTTTAATCCCCAAGTAGGACATAATCAAATTTTCTATTCCATTGATCCAAATCAACCCAAACAGGCCTTAAAACATTATAAATCATATATTAAACCTGTCTCCCATGATAATTTCATAAAATTCATGAAATTTCCTAATTTTTACTATTCATAGAAACCCTAGCTAGACAAAATCATTAATTTTTATGCCCATATCAGTTCTAACATATCATTAAGCATAGTTAAATTATTTTCTCCATGATTATCACATCAATTCCATATAAAATCCCCAAAATCTCATTGTTCATAAAACTTACAAAAACCTAACTAGCATAAAAACACAATTTTGGATGGGGAGAAACAACTTACCATGTAAATCAAGTATGGCTAACATCAATAAATAAAGATTCAAGCTCCAAGCTCCCATTGACATCTTTCATCTGAAGAAAATTGGATTTTTGTTCACTGCCCATTGTGTAAACATTGAAACCCAAGCTAGAAGAAAGGCTTGAGTGACTAACCAGCTAAATCATCATGTTTCCTAGCAAATCAAGCAAAGGATTTAGCTAAATGGGGTTTAGGGATATGGGAACAGTGTTGGGGGAAGAAATGAAATGGAAAATGAAAAATAGAATGGGTTTAGGGCTTAAAAAGATTAGATTTTTTGATGCTTCGACGTGTCATAGGACCCTTGTCGTGATAAGGACTCACTAGATAGGCCAAAACATCAATTTTTGGAGCCTTGCAATAGTAAAAAATGGCCTTACATGGTAGGAAAAAGCTTGATTGCATCAAGGTCTTGCTGTATGCCAAAAACTTGATTTTTTGGAGCCTTGCCGCGATAGATAAAAGCCTTGCCGTGGTAAGGGAATTTTATCCCAAAATAGTGTTGGTAATTTTATCATAAATTTTACATAAGATGTCCAAATGACCTGATTTTTAGAGCATTAGAAACTTACTTTAAGGGCTACAATTTTCATGTTAGCAACATTTTCCAAATCATACCACAAACATGTCAAAAAGTTTAATAACGTTGACCCATCTCATTCATCTCATTATTTTTTAGTCATTTAGAATAGTTTCGGTGTATTAGTCATAATGTCCTCATATGACATCAGAATCAAGTGATTTTTCTTCCATTAGTAGATAATTTTGTGATTTACAAATTCTATGTTGAACATTATTTCAAATTAGTCCATTATTTATGTCAAAATTCAATCACAATAATCCCTTTTTCAAATTCAGTATTTGCACTTATGAAAGATCACCATAGCCCCCTTTTTATATAAAATATTTTAAATTTCCCAATAATCACTTCCCACACATCATATGAAAATGAAACTAGTTCATATCATTAACTACCTCATTTGAGGTCAATTATCAAAAAATACTTATTCAGCTCTTTTTAACCGAATTTTCTGCTATAAGCGACTCTATATGCTATTTTCATTATAAAATGCATCCAAGTCTCAAACTAATATTTCACACATATTATAATATGTATGATGACTAGTTTAGGTCCTTTGTATAGCTCAAATACATGTTTGTACTCAAATTTACCTATAGAGTTCTTTTCACATAGCCTTCAACTTAATAATTCAAAATTCCAAAATTATCTCAAAATTTTAATTTAATATCTCCTACACATCACATTATACATAATAATCATGCTACATTGGTCATTCAAGTCATATACATGACTTTACTTAAAATCATTAATTAGGTTCATGTTACTCCATTCAGTCTTCCATAGTAATTTCTTTATAAAAAACTATGTATCACCTCAATTCCTCATTTTACTGAAATGCAAGAAATTTTCCCCTAATTTCAACACCACAGGTATTACAGAGACTCATTGTGACTAATAAGACATGTAGCCTAGATATTAAATAAGTCTACTATATACACATTTCCATGCCTTTCGCCTAGAATTATAATTGAGTCATTCCGATTTTGGACTAAATAAATGTGAGATTCAAGCATAACTTTGTAACCACTATCACAAAACTGACTAGATTTTTGCTTTAATCCTTTAATTAAAAGTATATCTAAAATAGTAGTAGAATGTGGTTGATCAACCTTATTAATCTCAACCACTCTACCTTTCCCATTGTCTCTAAAGGTTACTGTTCCATCATGTCTTTCTTTTAATTCAATGAATAGTTCCTTCCCCCCTATCATGTGTCTTGAGTAACCACTGTCAATGTACAACATACTGCTCCTTGTGGCTCTTAGATACACCTGCAATGACAAGGTCAGGCTTTAATCTTTAGTATCCATTTTGGAATGGGTCCAGGTGGGTTAGTGGTAGTAAATTTTGGTACCCTTTGTTCCTTGGGTGCCATTATTCTAATTTCATGAGATTGAATTGCAATTACTATGTTTGCAACTTTCTTAGGAATCCAAACCATGTTCTGTTTGGTCCTTTGTTTTCTTCCAAAATTATAGTTCTTTTTCTTGTGTTGCTAACCACCTTTACTCTTTAGTTTTATTCTAAACAAGGTGGAAGTTAAGGTCTATCTTAGGCATTGTCCTTTGCCTTAACCTAATTAAGTTCTCAAATGGTACATTGATCATTCTTCTCTTATAGTTGTCATCTTTCATTGGTTACTTGTAATAGCTCCCTCTTTGTCTCCTTGTATTTAGCTTTCAAAGCCTTGAAATCTATATATACTTTCTAATTCATCAAGGAAACTTTGATATTCAAGTTCAGAAGTTACTTCATCTTTATGGATGGCCATGAAAATGATTTTGGTGAGGTAATCTCCTTGGTCTCTTTTCATAGGTGACAATCTACTGAATTTTGCTTCATGCTCATTTTCACTATCACTTGCACTTTCATGTAGCATATTTTCGATTATTTCCCATGTTGTAAGTGCTTTCTTCTTGTTGAAGCTTTTGTTGTTGTTGTTGTCATCTTTGTTTTTCTTTTTAGAATATGAGTTGTGCCTTTTATTTAATTATTCCCCTTACCTCTTATTAGGTTCTTGGCATTCATAACTCATGTGACCAGTCTTGCCACAATTGTAGCATATACGAACATCTCTTCTTTTGTCTTTGTTTCTGAAATTTTTTGAGTTACTTCCAGTCTTTCTTCTAAACATAGTTCTGAATCTTTTGGTTAGCATCGCCATGCTGTCATCATTTTTAGCTCCACTTGTTGAAGCTTCATTTTGTGAGTCTTTGAGAATGATGAAGTGGCATAGTTTTGTATGTTGATTGATATGAATATTGTTATAAGTCTAGATTGATTAATGGATGCATTTGGTTAAAGCTCATCTTTAGTTTAATGAGATAATTTATTATGAGTGGGTTTAGCAATTTGATTACAAATTGGATACATGCTTGGATAGAGGATATTTTATGGATTAAGGTTTAAATGCATGCTTAGAAATTGCATACTAGTGAAATTATATTTGTTATGTAATTGAGTATTGGATCCCTATTTTGGGAATTGATTGATATTGTCTTTTACTATGGGTAATAGTTAATTGATTGGATTGTTGTGACTAAGTTATATGATGAATTAAACTTGGTATATGTGTAATATGACATTGTATGATATGCCCTATGAGGCATTTGGGTTGTACAGTGATAGGATGATTGGAGTTTTATATGGTGTTGGGATGGCATGGAAATGGGGATATTGTGCATGTTTAGTTTAGGTTTGGCTATTTGAATAAGATTTGGCCATTTTGTTATTTGATAAGTTTGGATATTTGGCTATTGGATTGAGGTTAGACATTTGGCTATTTGGTTGAAATTTGGATATTGTCTATTTGAATAAGGTTTGGTTATTTGATTATTTGAGACAGACTTGGACTCATGACTAAGGTTCATGCTTGTATTTGAATGCCTCTTGGAATAGGATTGATATGTATTTGAGAGTTGGATGCCTGTTAGAATATCATTTGTGTGAATTTGGGTTTGGATACCTACCAAAATGACTACTTTGGATATTGGGATCTCACCCATGATAGGGCTTCATTTGATGATGTCACCAGTGATGGTAAAGAGGCTTGATTAGCATATTGTGTGAGGCTCCTTTGCTTATTTTGTAGGTGTGGATGGAGAACTTATGATGTCTGGGTTGCAATGATGATAGAATCCCATGTGATCATGGATTTGACAACATTTGTAACCAAATTGCAAGGATGGACCAGAACACACTGAAGTTGTAAGATAGTTGAATCCCTTTTGTTAGTGGCTGAGTCCACTCTGATGATAGCTGATGCCATTTGGTTGTGGCTATGTCCACTTGGCTTGTAACCTCCTGAGCATGGTATTGGTTGGTAGCGGGCGAATGAAAGTATATACATTGACATGTTGAGAAAGAAATGATAAGAATTGATAAAACATGAATAGTATTTTAGTAGACTCTTTGTTATAAATTTGATACTATTTGTGTCAGCACCATGGTATTAGTTCCATTAGCATGTATGAGATCGATTGGTGATGGATGGATGATAGGACATATGTTGATGGTAGGATGGAATGAGATTACATAGCCTAAATTGTGAGACAATATGCATCATAACTATGAAATTGAAGTTGTATTGTCATTGTTTTGTACTGTTATAATGATGTAATATGTAATATTATGTAGCATGTTATGAAATTATTGTGCTGTGCTTTGGACTTATTAAAATTATATCTATTGATACCCTATGCGACCAAAGGATGCTTTGTGATAAAACGGTATATAAATGGCATGTAAACATGAGTTTGTATGGGGTTATGTAAGCCCATATTATGAGTTTATGTGGACAACATGAGTATTTATGATATACAACCTATGTACCATGATATGTATTAGTACTGCCTATTTTTGTATGATTATGTTATAAATGTGATGTATGATCCCCCCATGATTTGGGAAATTGTAAATCATGTATGTGTATAGGCTTTTACAAGTAAAATATGTGCCTATAAGTGATTAAAGTAGAAGATTTTATGACTTGAGTGATCAGATTATTTGATCATAAAAGCATAACTTGCATAGTGTGCCATGTGGCTATGGATTTGATTTGCAAGATGTAAAATAGTCTAAATGAGTGGAATTGAAAACTTGTGGAAGACATAGAAAGTTTCAAGGATGAAACCTTTTGTAAGGGGGATAGTTTGTAATGCTTGAGGCATTAAATTTAGAGACATTGGTGGTGAGGTTACTATCCTAGCCATTAGGCACATAAATAAATGGAGCATGGCATCATTAGCATGAGAAATGGTTGAAAAAACTGTAAAGAAATTGCTATGAAAACTAAATTGTGTAACTAAAATGGTCTCATTAGTAGTTTGTTGGGTGAAATGAACCTAGTAGTGATTTTGAGTAAAGTCATGTATATGACTAGATGGACTAGTGTGGCATGATTATTATGTGTAATGTGATATGCATGAGATATTGAATTGAATTTTTGTGATGATTTGTAGTCAATAGGTGATTTTTGGCAATTGGCCCCAAGTGAGGTGGTGAATAGCATGGGCATGTTCCATTTCATGCAATTGATGTGTGCGAAGTGATTATTGTGATATTTGAAGTGTTTTATGCGAAATGGGACTATTGGTGATCTTTTATAAGTGTAAATTCTGAACTTGAATAGTACCTTGTAATGGATGAGTTAAGTTATTGGTTTAAGAATGATAAATTGATGTGATCTCTAGTAATTGAGGGAGATTAATATGTACTTTGATGTAAAATGATTATGCTAATATGTCATTATTAATAAGGGATTAAGTAAATGAGAAAAAAGAAGAAAAATGATGAAAAATAGGGTGATTAGGGTGTCCAGCAGGGTGAGTGCTGTGAGCAATCAACAGGCGAGTGTTGGGGCATCTAAATAAGTGTCAGGACATCTGGTGTCCAGCGAGCCAAGTGCCACGGCATCTGTATGTTGGTGGCACACTGTACCACCGAAAACCCAACTTTTTAAGTTGGTTTTGTGATTTTTTTTCCATTCCATGCTTCTCCTTTCTTCTTCCAATTTAGGCAGTGAAAGATGAAGGAAAATTTTGTTTAGTCATGATTCAGGGAGGATTTTTGAGTATGGAGGTTGGATCTTCATGGGAAAGAGGATGACATGTTCGGAATTGAAGGTAACATGCTTTTCCCTATTCAATTTTTAAGAATTTTCATTTCTAGGGTTTATGCCCAATTCGTTAATATGAATTTTAGGGAAGATGGTAGGTAATTATTATTGAATTCATATGAAAAATAAGTAAGCATGCTTTGTGATGATTATGAAATGATTTAGATTTGAAAAATCATAATTATCTATGAATAGTAACCTTAAGGATAAAATTGATATTAAACTGTGCAAATTGATAAGGGAATTTTCTTTATAACTTGATTGCAATGTTTGTAGCATGATTTAGAGTTGATAAAGGTGATATTGCATGAGTTCTTATGGGGAACAGTCACTCATGAATAGGAAACATAGGTGTTTTTGCATAAAACATAATTATGTTTGGTTTAATTGAGTTATAAGCATGATTGACATGAGATTAAGGTAGATTTGATATTGAAAAATGCTATGGATTCATAATGTATACTTGGGAGTGAAAACCCCTAATTTCATGTTATAGAACAAATTGAAATAATGGATGCCTGTGAGGCATTGAATCACTTGTCTATTGTGAATTGTCAAGTATTTACATGCATGAGAATGAATCTGGATTTCCTTGATTACCCATGGTGAATCATTATGAAGTAAATGATATTTTTAACATGCATGACAAAATGCTTCCATAGGAAAGGCTATTTGAGTGACTAGGAGTAAAGTAGTCTGAGATTGATTATGGAAAAGGAGTAAATATTTGGCTTAATATACATTAGTGAAATTGTCTTGTAAATGAATGAGATTATTACTCTATATAGGATCATCTAAGAAGGGCGAAAAGTCATGAAGCTGAAGGAGTGTATTATGATTCACTCAAGGTAAGTAGGCCCCATCTTCAAATTGAATGCATGGGGATTTACCCCTTTGTTTGAATCTAGGCTTATAAATTTTGGTTGGGGATATTGAATATCCTGTGTTTGGTTATGGGTGATATTATTCGGTTATTAGGGAGAGTGGTATCCCTTGGATTAGAATACTTGATGTTTTGCTTATGATACGAAGTGTAATGGTAGGGGATAGATGATGAGAATGCAAAATGTCATATTTTATTCTCCTAATACTTCATCTTTTGCACCTAATACTTCATCTTTTGCACCT
>JAYJMB010038892.1:0-33092 GCA_036873735.1 Pouteria campechiana | reverse complement strand
TTGGAATTTTTGAGATGGAAATGGATGGAAAGTGGAGGCTAGACAAGAATTTTAAGGTAAATATCAATTTATCTAACCGATTTCATGTTTTTCATATGCTAGAGTTTTGGGGTAAATTCATGAACAGTGATAATTGGAGATTTCTCATAAATTATGTATTGAATTTATGAGGATTAATGGATTATACATGGTTTGTGATATGTTTGCAAAGATTTAAGCTTGGAAAATCATGATTTTGCATTAATTCCATACATGAATAGTGACCCTAAGGTAAAATTGGTATTAATTCATGCAAATTGATGGGGTAAATAGGTTATTAACTAATTTTTATATATTTGGCATGATTCTAGGTTAATAAAATATGATTTTTCATGATCCTTTGCTGTGAATAATAATCATGTGAATAGTGAATTGGGGGTTTTATGTAAAAATGTAAGTGTTTAGTTTAATTGAGTTATAAACATGATTAGCATGATATTAAGATAAATTTAATGTTGAATATGCTATGGGTTCATAATGTATAATTGGGAATGAAAACTCCTAATCTTATGTTAGTTAAGAAACATGCAAATACGAGATGACTCTAACCTATTTGATTAAATATTTTGATGAAAGATAAGTCGTAATTGAATTTGAGATCTACATGATATTAGTAGGGTTATTTGACTATGAAAAAGGAATCAAGTTGAGAAACACAAGGGCTATGAGTGGAGTCCACCTTGAGGTAAGTAGGCTACCTTCTTTGTCTATTGAATGAATGAAAGGGAATATAGAATATCCAATTATTCAAAAATTTGGACATGTATATTTTGTTTTGTGGATTATTGATATCCCTTGCTAGTCTATAGAATGAGATTTATGATGTTTTGTCCTTATTAAATGTTAGGGATAGATGTTATCCCTTATTTTAGTCATAGACATTATTCTTATGTATGGATATCTAATTGCGAGGGATAGAGAGAATCCCTGGATTGAAATAGTGGGTGATTATGATATAAGGTGATTGTACTATATAGCAGGGATAATAAATATCCAATATATGATTCTTTTGAATATGTAAATGGATTTTGGGGATAGAGAGTATCCTAGGTTATTATACTAAATGATATGTATCATACCATATTATATAAATGTTTGTATTAATGGAATGAGGAACATACTATGGTTAAGTATAATTATGTATGGTATGCCTAAATGGCACAATTTTGTATTTTATGATTGTTGAACATAGTGTTGATATGTGGCACCTGCATGGCATGATATTTGACTTATGTTATTATACGCCTGAAAGGCATAGGGTGTGCATAGAAAGAATGAGAATTTGAGCCTCATGATATGATTAATTTGTGTTCTTCATCTCAGGACAAGATGATAACGTGTTGTATTTATGATGATGAATGAACATAGGAATATACTATTTTTTATGCATATTTTGGTTTAGAACGTGTTATATTGATTAATTATTTTCTGTTATTGATTTTCACTTACTAAGTTGCCCGGACTCATGCTTTTTTATTTAAATTTTTAGCTGACAGGTGAGGTAAAGAATTCCAACTGTGAGTTTGAACTGTTGAGCCAGGAGTCGAAGACATTATTATGGTATGATGTATTGGGATTGGAATCCCATTATGTATGTGTGTAATTGTAAATTCATTATGTGTTTATTTAATTATAATTAAATGATCTTAAATGAAATAGTATGGCAGGTCATAGTGACTCATGCATAGATTGCGATAGAATTTCCTTAAATTGGGTAGCCATCAGAACTTGTTTCGACCTTGGGACAAAAAGTGTGGGTGTGATTAGTTTATGATTTATGTTAGCCTTTTTATGATTATGATTTGATATGTAATCATTTAACTTATTGTTTATCATAATCATTGTATGTATAGCTTTTTAACTTACATATTTTAGGAGAGATTCTTCCAAATTTTAAGTAGAGGATTCCCTTAAAAATAGAAAAATTATAAGAGAAATAGTGAGAATGTAGGCCCTAGTCAGATGCTTCAGAAAGAGGCTATAGCGACCCCACCCTAGAAGTGGAGAAATTTTTATGTAATTATAGTAAATTTATGGTGTAAAATGTAGTAATGGCCCTGGGTGGGTGGGGCATTATATTCTTGGAATGATCTCTCTTTATTCCTTTTATAAATGAATTCAAATTCTGCCCATTGGAGAAGACGATGTTCATTAAATGTGAGTGAACTGATAGGATTTTTTGCCCAGTGAAGCTCTCTTATGGGTTCTCATGTCTGAAGTCTATTTAGCCAAGTCTGAGTTCAGTTTCCATGTTTGAAATTAAGATCTTTGACTTGCTTGATTCATTCGGCTTGAAACAGAATGCACTTGGCTATATCCAAAAATGAACCGTCATGTTCGAAATTGAATAGTCCTATTCAAAGTTAATATTTTGGACTTAGATTGGCATTTAACTTGCAACAAATTTCATGCACAAGCTTAAGGCTTGACACATCCATAATTGTGGGAGGAAAACAATAACTTGGGAGGTCCAAAATGGAAAGTGGAGGAAGGAGATTCAAGCCAGATTTCAGGGAGAATTATTCAAGCATTAAGGAGAAGAGTTTGGTACTGCTTTAATCTTCTAATGCTTTCAATTTCATTCATCCTTTGTATTTCAACTTAAAGTTCAAATTTGAATCCTAAGGATGTTAGATGATTATTTTGTGTATTTTTATTCAATTATGACTAGCTAAGGTCCTCTTTCTAGAAGAGAGATGGATCTTATGTGGATATTATAGTGTGATTAATTAGTTATATTATTGAGAGTTTTCATTAGTTTATTTGTGGTGTTTTGTTCTTAATGTTTTTAGAATAGGATCTACGCATCATAGCATGAAATTCTAGATGACTCAGGAGAGCTTTTAGATTTTGTGAAATTATCTAAAAGAATGACAAATCTTAATGCATTCTTAATCTTCTAATTTTTATAGGGATACAAAAATTGGGATATTGAGAATAAATACTTGAATCAGTACTCGAGAGAGGGAGTTGAGTGAATTAGAATTCTCAATTTATAAACCAAGAGAATGATCAATATATAATGAGTTGAGAACACCATAATTGAAGCATAAGTGAAATCGATCCTCTAGGACTTATTTATTTTAATATATTTCCACCAAAGCTTGTTCTTTCCTATTTATTATTCAATATATTAGTATCTGATTCTTTTAATAAAATTACAATTATTTATTGCAATAGATAATGATTAATTGAAATTTATAGTTCCTGTGGAGACTATAACCCTTTCACATTTTTATACTATAAAACTTGATACAATATGCTTGCGGTTGAATTCCAATGAACACTTCTTCTTTAGTAGATTCATAATCTTTCTAGAGAGGGATTTTATTATTTTATAATTTCTACATCATTATCCTCCCCCTCACTACATGAGGAATTCGCACTTCCATGGCCATAAACTATCTTCATTTTCTTCCCTTCCTTCTCATTCTTCAGTGCCTCATGGATCATCAAGGAACCCATTAGTTCTATAACTAAGATCTTATTCAAGTGTTTAACCTCTTCAAGTATTGTGACTTTTGGCATCCAATCCTCTCTAAGAGACCATAATATCTTCTTAACATGCTGGGAACAAGGAATTTTGTGGCATTACTTTTTAGGCTGTTAGTGAGTCTCAAAAATCTAGAAAACATGTTAGAAATAGACTCATTCCTAAGCATGCAGAATGACTCATAATTTTGGACAAGTAAATTAATCCTAGCTTTCTTCACTTGGCTTGTTCTTATCAGTTTCACATAAGGATATCTTCTCAAATTCAGAAGGAGAGAGAGCACAATATAGAGCATTCTTAGCTTTGGCATTTAATCTAACTACTCTAATGTCCTTATTGATCCACAAACTCTCCTGTGAAGTGGAGAGTACCACTCCTACTATTTTTCACAACTTATAACTATTGGCAATCAAAAATTTTTCATCTTCATTTTCCAATAGCTATAATGCTCCCCATTAAAATATGGAGGTCTAATGGTTAATTGACCCTCCTTGATTACACCAAAATTGTTTGCCATACAAGATCACACTAAGGTAGAGATCAAGCTATAATCATGATTACAGAAGGTCTGACTAGGATTGGAATACCTATTCGAGATCTTAAACTGTGAAGTTTCCCAAACAGGCTTGACATATGCCTTGGGACTGCAATGATATTAAAATGTTGAATCCCAATTTCAGTGCCCTGCTCTGATACCATATATTTGGTCTGACCCTTCTATGATATGTAGGGTGTATGGCAAAGTTGGAATCCAAGCAAGATGGGAGAAACAAATAGGTTATGCAAGTGCTGAAATAAGAATGTTGTTAAAGCACACAAGCACAAATAGCAATAAAAACACAAGAGTTTAAAGTGGTTCGAGCCCCCTTGGCACCTACTCCACTCTCCAAGGTTTCTCCAACCTTGGGTTCCACTATAACCTATGGAATCACACTTGTGTTTCCCAAGTTAACATAGAACTCTTACAACTTCGTTTTACCGAGCTCACCAAAAACTCATATAATGTTGGTTTTCCATTTAGCTCACCAACAACTAATACAACCGGTTTTCAAAGCTAACTAGCAACTCTCCCTAGTTTTTAGAGCTAACTAGGGCCTACACAGATATCTCTAGTAATTCACATTTGGAGCATTGATCTTGCCCTTCTTCCTCCACTTCTAACTCATCAATCTATTCCTCCCCCTCATGTTGTAGCACATAGATTTACTTATTTTTCCCCAACTAAACTTTTCATCACACATTTAATATAATCCCCTATCCCTCATTTCCTACATTTGCTCCCATCTGAGCTTTTTGATCGTAGCATGCTTCTTCCAAATGCCCCTACCCTTCTACTGTTTTCAATGGTGGATCCACTTTTGAGAAGCTTCTAATGCCCCTCATTATGCTTCCATATCATTTGTAAATTTTGTGGTTGATCTTCTTAGCCCATTCAATTCCTTCCTCAATCATCGAAGGGATGCACATTTCCAATTCTACCTTATGTTGCCTCTTAGTCCACTTCAGAAGCAGCCCCATATTAGCTTGTCCTATCACCCCATTAGTCTATTGTACAACCTCTCAAACTCTTGAATGTATTCATCGAACATTCCAATTTGGTTAATCTTCAAGACGGCTTGGTCTACATCTCCTAAGTTTGCTCTCCAAAATCTTTACCTTAAGCCCTTATAGAATTCTTACCAACCCAACCCAGGTTTGTTCTTCTTGAGCCATTACCTCCATTAGGCTATGATAGGTGATTTTCATTCACTTATATCATGCATGTTCAAACTTAATTAATTGTGAATCATTGATAAATTTAGATGAATTTAACATAAATTTATTGATTTCTCTAGGTGGACTAAAGATGGGAAAAGAAGAGCAAAACCTAAAGAAAGATGATGCCTAAAGTTGGAAAGGAAGACAACTTGCAAAAGAGCAACAAAGGCAGCAACATGTGGACAGAGAAATCCACAACATGGTGTCCCAAAGAATGATGCAGCGTCAAACGCTTGCCAATGCACATGTTGGAGGTGCAAAAGATTCCATGTCGGGGCATGGAATTCCACATCGCGACGTCAATGCCATCCGGATTTTCTGCATTTTTTCTGCTTCCTTGTCTCTTGGGTTTTAAGGCAATGAGAGAGGTTTTGGTGAGATCCTTTTGTATTCATTGAGGGTTAGTTTTAGGGTTTTTTGGGGTGCAACTTTGGGAGATTTTGGAGAGGAAAGAAGGAGAGTTTCAAAGAACCAAGGAGGAAGAAGAAGATGACCTGTATTGTGTTGAGCTTTGTGAAGGGAGTAATTTCTTTTTTCATTATGCACTAAATCTACCTTTCTAGGGTGAACATGTAACCCTCTCTGATACATTTTGTTATTTGGGAATGTTGGCTCTTTAATGCAAATCAGTTATTTTCATTCATTGAGTTATATGCTTTCATTTGGTTTGATATATTGCTTGATCACCAATATTACGAATCACATTAATTATCTAGTATGATTAAGGCACACACCATATGCAAAACCATGAGCACTATTGAATGAAAAGGATAGGTGGTTATGTTACACACCTTATGCTAAACCATCCTATTTGATTCATGTGTTCTTAAGCTTAATGGGTTTTCACCTCAATTACACTATACGCCATAGGTAATTGGAATGAGTGGAAATACTTAATTTGAACCCACAGACCAATGGAAATAATCTCACATTAGATAGAATGAATCCAAGTTATGCATTAAATCCAACATCCAAATAGCAAAGACTATCATTGAGTGGTGAAATCGGATCCCTAGACCCTTGCACATTATTGATTTTAGCTACATTACCCATAGCAATTTGATTTCTGCAAGTTTATTCAAGTTATCATTTGCACTTGCTTAGCTTAAATCGCATTCCTTTAAGATAGTGATAAGTCCATAACTAAAGCTAATTGAATTAGTTTAAACATTCCCTGTTGGATCGACCCTTGCATTGCATACTATACTGCCACATGTTCGTCCACTTACGGGGATTTATAATTTGAATCATCAAGTTTTTGGTGTCGTTGCTAGTGAATGGTTTTAAATTGATTTAATTAAGTTAGTTACAATCATTCTTTTTGTTTTTATATCTAATTGTATATAAAGTTTTTGATTGTTGCTTTCTTTGGTTTTTACGGAGTTGTAATTGTAAGAAGAATAAAAGGGAGAACACTTTGAAGGACTTAAGTCAGAGTTTACCAAGTAAATGAATAGGATATGCCCCTTGAGTTTTGCAGAATTCTTAGGACAAGCCAATGTAATGAATTTCTACAACCAACCATCCCATGATGATCCATATCATGGATGGAGTAGTCATTCCAAATTTACATGGAACATTGATCTGAATCTGATTCAAGTTGGAAATTATGTTCAACCAACAAAGCCAACTCTAGAAGAGATAATGCAAAGTTTTATCTAGGCAACACATACTCAATCCTAGAATGATGAAACATGGTTCCAAAACACAAAATGTAGATTTCAGAATGTGGAGGAAACCATGAAGAAGATAGAGACTCATTTGGAGCAAATTGTGGAGGCTGTGCAGAGTCACACATATAGAAAACTATCAAGTTAGTAAGAGCAAGTGAAACCAAATCTTGACATTGGGAGGTGCTAAGGTAATAGATGATAAATTTGGTGATATGGTTAACAATTCTAATGTTTTTTCAATTGATGAGGAGGAGGTGAATGCATGGAAAGCTATGCTTCTAATTCTTAACTCATTGTTCAACTACAAGCCACCACCACCTTATGATTCACTTATCCCATGTCTTGGGCACTTGGAGCTAAACAAAGTTGTTGAAAAACCTCACAGTGGTAATGAGCAAATTCTACCTGTAGATGATCTCCCACAAGAAAAAATTATTGAGATGATTGAAAATCTTAATGAAGGCTCAACAAAGAAGGAGACCAAAGAAAAATCTGAACTGGAACAATTGACTCATTCCTTAAGGTATGAATGTGTTGGCAATGAGCTATGATTTCCAATGATAATTTCCTTTTCTTTTATAGGTATGGAGCAGGATATGCTCATGCCATTCCGAGGCCCTCTAGTGAAGTTTGATGTCTTCAAGAGAATGAAGTAGTCCAATAAGAAGAAGAACTATTTCAAAATATATGGAGTGGATGAAGTAAAGGAGGAGTCTTCAAGAGAAACCACAAACTCAATTGAAGGAGATAGTTCAGAAGATACTGCATCATTCAACAATGTTTAGGGAGCACTATCATTTTCCATGCCACTACCAAGCTTCAAGGAGCCGAAACATTGAAAATTCAAATTTCAATTCAATGATGGAAAGCCATAGTCAGGCTGATACTTTAAATCAAGCACTTCTTGGGAGGCAACCCAAGCTTTTAAGTTTTTTAGTTATTTCAAATGTTTAGGAGTAGTGATGTTTTACATAATTGAAGTATTTAATCTACAATAAGTTGTGTTTGTTTACTATGGTTTGACTAAATTGTTAGGATGAGCAATCATATTGTCATTTTTACATTTATTGCACTTACTAAATTGTTATCTTGTAATTGATAGGTTGAGTCATTAATTTGGGGAATTAGAGAGTAAAACACATGAAGTTTCAAGATAAACAATCCATGGATGTGCAAAGGAGAAATAAGAATGAATGCAACCATCATGGTAGCACTACTGGCACTAGGGGCCTTCTTAAGCAGCTACAACTCTCTCTCTCCCCCATTTTATTCTAATGAGTAATTATTATTCTGTATGTTAGACAGGTTAAGTTCATGAGTGGAAGAACTTGGGATCAACTCAAACTAAATTGCAATGGAAGAAAGTAGCATTAGAGCAAAAAAAGAGTTAAACAAGGGAAAATGGAACTTAAGGAACATTTGGTTCAATGATTAAATGAAGGTTCAAAATTTGTTTTACAAAGAAGGAAGTAGAATGTGCAAAATGAAAATAGAAAAATTTGGGTCTTGGTTTAGAATTTCCAAGCTGCAAAGTGATGAACACTGCTTGAAGTGTGTGGGGTATTCAGAATTCTATAAGTGCCTGAAGTGCAAGTCTGTGAAGTGCAAGTCTGTGAAATGCATTGCTTGAAGTTGAGGAGTCTAGATTTTTCTATGGCACGATGTGATTTCTAGGATGCGATGTGAAATTCAAATTTTCAAGTTACAAATGGCTAGCGAAACGCACGACACAGTGTGTACTCTTCATGATGCGGGGTCCTCTCTCGGTCATTACAAAATGTGGAGTCTAGATTTTTTCATGACAGGTTGTCCCACTTCATGACACTGCTTGTAATTTGTGTCCCTCTTTAAACCCTTCGTGCCTCTTCTATTCACACCATTTTTCTTTCATCCCATTTCAACCCTAGCACTTCATTTTTCCCTCTCTTTCAAAGATGCATCTCATTAATCCCAATTCCCATATTCTTTTCTCTCCAAACTTCTCAATGCATTCTATTACCCTTTGCCCTTCACAAACATGCACGTTCCCATCCTCATCTCCTTTGCTTCCATTCACACATTTGGGGATTTCATAACAAGTTTGTTTTTTTCTCTAAGGTGGCAAAGATGTTTCTCTAAATCAGGTAAAATCATTCTCCAATTACTCCATTTGCTTCAGTTGTAATTCTTGTGTGTTATAGCAACATTCGATTGTGGATTGGAGTGTTGGGAGGAAAATTATACATTGTGCACCCTAGGCGTTCAACAAAGTGCTTGAGGGGAAACATTTTGGATTTTTCTATGGAGAGTGGTGCATTTAGAAGTGTTTGGAGAGTGTTTTGTGTATTGGAGTGGAATTAGAAATGGATTTGTCAGCTTGGAAGAGATTTTTCTTTGTGCACATCAAGTGTTTGATAGTTTGATTAAACCAAAGCAAGTGTAATTAGTGAGTGAAAATGTAGTGCATTTGGAAGTGTCTTTGACAACAATGGTTTGATTGTTGTGTTTAAATGTGAAATTGCTATATTCCTTTTGGGGTGGTATTGAAGTGTGTTCATTGTGAATTCTAGTAGTTGGTGAAATCTCCTCTGTGAAAACTAGCATATACTCCAATTCAATCTGGGGGTTTCCAATTGTTGACAGTGTAATCATTGCTCAAGGGGACATCATCTTGTGTTGAAGTGGATTTGGGCATTGTGTTGTGTTGAAATGCAGCTTATGCCCTATGTTGAAAACTTCAAGATCCTTTGATTGTTTAGTTTATTACCTATTCACTATGCCTCCCAAAAAGAGTACTACTGTCGGTCCTTCGCAAAGGAAGCATGGTAGAACCTCCAAAGCCCATATTGAGCCTACATTTTTTAACGAAGCAACAGCTAAGGACTTTCACTGCTCTATTGTCTACAAGTCATGCATCCTTGAACAAGGCTTTCATCTTATGTCTAGTAGGATTATGGACATGATCAATGACAGAGGATGGGAGAGATTTGTAGCACAACCAAGTGCCGCACTAGTGTCAGTGATTTGAGAATTTTATGCAAATGCTCAGGAGCAACATAAGGTAGTCCCAATGTAATTGAAGGCATTAGTTCAGGGTAAGATGGTGCCCTATGATCACTTCTCCATCAATCAAATCTATGGTCTAGAAGACATTGATAAGGATGAATACTCAGCATGGCTAGAGCAAGGTCCCGATATGGAGGCTGTCATCAATCTAATTGCTAAACAAGGGACTCAAAGGAAGGGTCAGAATGACAAAGTCAATAGCTTTCCATGAGGGCAGCTTAAAGCGAAGAGTAGAGGGTGGCATTCCTTCATCTTCGCCAAATTGATGATGACCATTCACTCTTCTAATGTCATAAAGGGGAGAGTGCTCCTCAACTATGCTATCCAAATAGGGTGACCATCGATGTGGGATGGTTAATTGAATGCTCTATTATTTCAAGGTTCACAAAAAAGTAGATAGGAGGCTTGAAACACCCTTCCCTTATTTATGGACTATGTCTCTAGAATAGCTTTCCATGAGGGCAGCTTAAAGCGAAGAGTAGAGGGTGGCATTCCTTCATCTTCGCCAAATTGATGATGACCATTCACTCTTCTAATGTCATAAAGGGGAGAGTGCTCCTCAACTATGCTATCCAAATAGGGTGACCATCGATGTGGGATGGTTAATTGAATGCTCTATTATTTCAAGGTTCACAAAAAAGTAGATAGGAGGCTTGAAACACCCTTCCCTTATTTATGGACTATGTCTCTAGGTTGGAGTTTCCACTGCTATTTTAGAAGAGCTCCAACACCCACTATATTTCATCCCACATAAGATGCTCAAATCTTTCAAGAAACTAAGTGATCATCAAGAGGAATCGAGTGCACCTTCCACCCCAAGCTCTTCTTAGCGAAGGCTGTCATAACAACCTCCTATTTCAGAACTCACAATGGGTGATCTACATGAGTAGATCAGGGAATTGAGAGACTATGTTGAGCGGAGCAATAAGGAAAGGTTAAGGGAGCAGCGGGAATAGTTCAAATTTGTTGTGGACTACACCAATGCCCTTAATGCTATGCCTCAAGGATCAAGCTCAGTTGTGTTTACTACTCCTCCAAGCTATCTACCAGTTTCTCCACCAACTGAAGAATTAGATTATGAGTCCAAAGATTAAACCCCAGTACCTCAGGGAAGTCCTTGTTTTCTATTACTTTTGTTTAACATTGAGGACAATGTGTCTTTCAAGTTTGGAGTATTTTAGCTATTTGTGTGTTTGTTACAGTATTTATGTTGTTTTGACTATTTAGTTTCATATATGTGTGTGTATGTATTTTGTGTGTTTTGAGCATAGATCAGAGTCATCATACACAACCAATCATATATATATATGTGACATTTGACAATGGTTAAGTTAAAAATGATAGAAATCATTTTTGCTTGCATGCTTGACTTGAGTATTTATCTAATTTGCTATAGATTCCTTATACACAGTGATCACATTGACATAGTTATTTCTTTTGAAATCTTTGAATACTTTGCATTAGTTTAGGAGACTAAGTATGCTTAGTTCAATTTGAATCCTAGAATTCATTATAACTCTTGTTAAGACAAGCACTAGATGAGATAAAGAAAAATATTAGTAAAAACTCATTGTTAATTGCCGGGATCACATGCAATGAATTGAAATGGAAATAAGTTTAGGGGTGTGATGGTAATACAACCCATAGATTACGGGGGATCACATTCTGAAAAATTGAAAAGAAGATAAATATGAAGAATGTGATAGTAATAGAGTCCACAAGAAGAGTAAAGAAATGAATGAGGAAAGTAAAACATCATATGTGCATCTAATGTAGTCTCTTTGGTTTAAATTGTGAATTCATAGGGTTTGCATTGAACATGAATTACCTAGTTGCTTAGATGAATGTAAGTATGAAATGATGTAGATTGAAATGGCGGTTGCACTTGAACATGGAAGCTATGGTGGAGAATATGAGGCTTAGGTTGAAAGTATAGATAGTCATGATATCTTTATATTATCCTCTTAACAATGTTCTATTTATTGAGGTTTAGACTAATGATTTAGATCGATTTTAGTGTGTTCATAGAGAATTCTTGTGCTTTGTTTTGCTCAAGGACAAGCAAATGAGTAAGTTTGGGGCTATTTGATAGGTGATTTTCATTCACTTATATCATGCATGCTCAACTTAATTAATTGTGAATCCTTGATAAATTTAGATGAATTTAACATGAATTTATTGATTTCTCTAGGTGGATTGAAGATAGAAAAAGAAGAGTAAAAACTAAAGAAAGATGATGCTTAAAGTTGGAAAGGAAGAAAACTTGCAAAAGAGTAATAAAGGCAGCAACATGTGCACAGAAAAATCCACGACACAGCATCCCAAAACATGATGTGGTGTCAAACACTTGGCAATGCACATGTTGGAGGAGTAGAAGATTTCAAGCCACAACATGGAATTCCACACCACAGTGTCGATGCCATCCAGATTTTCTGCATTTTTTCTGCTTCCCTATCCCTTGGTTTTTAAGGCAATGAGAGAGGTTTTTTGGGAGATCCTTGTGCATTTGTTTAGGGTTAGTTTTAAGGTTATTTAGGGTTATTTGTGCATTTGTGAAGGGAGTAATTTCCTTTTTCATTATGCATCAAATAAAGGTAAAGATGAAACTCTCACTGATACATTTTATTATTTGGGAATGTTGGCTCTTTAAAGCAAATTAGTTGCTTTCATTCATTGAGTTATTTGCTTTCATTTGGTTTGATATACTGATCGATCACCAATATTATGAATCACATTGATTATCTAGCATGGTTAAGGCATACACCATATGCAAAATCATGAGCACCTTTGAATGAAAAGGATAGGTGGTTATGGTACACACCTTTTGCTAAACCATCCTATTTGATTCATGTGTTCTTAAGCTTAATGGGTTTTCATCTCAATTACACCACACCATAGGTAATTGGAATGAATGAAAATATTTGATTTAAACCCACACACCTAATGGTAATAATCTCACATTAGATGGAATGAATCCAAGTTATGCATTAAATCCAATGTTCTAATAGCAAAGAGTATCATTCAGTAGTAAAATCGAATCCCTAGACCCTTGCACATTGTTGATTTCACCTACATTACCCATAGCTATTTGACTTCTGCAAGTTTATTCAAGTATTCATTTACACTTGCTTATCTTAAATCACATTCCTTTAAGATAGTGATAAGTCAATAACTAAAACTAATTGAATTGGTTTGAACATTCCCTGTGGGATCAACCCTTGATTGCACACTATACTGCTATACATTCATGCACTTGCGAGGGTTTATAATTTGAATCATCAGTCTTTATTCCCCTTAAGGTGCAGAGATGCAATCAGTACCTTCATCTCTTCTTATGTATCATAAATTTCAAAGCAATTCTCTACCTTTACGAGCTAAGAATTGGGGTCTTTAGATGAGAACATTAGAAAGTCAATCTTGCCATGCCTTGAGTTTTGTTAGTTATGGTGGGTTTCCTTGTGGCAATGGCCATGAGTTGCTAATGATTCCCCACCCCCTTGGTTGGCGGCTCAATTTGGATCCCCATGTCCTTCTATTAATGTCTTGAACTAAGATTTCAAGGTGTTCATACCTTCCTACATACTCTGCATCTACTGTCCAAGTATCTTTATGGTGTTTAGCCCATCCACCCCCATTTCTAGGCTCGAGAAGTTATTTGTGAACTTATGCTCCAACTTGAAAAGGCATTCCTCATGGGACCAATTAACTCTAACCATGGACAACCTTCTTGATTCTGAATCACCTGAACACTTTCATACCAATTTGATAGAAACCTCCCAAAGAGCAAATCCCTATCTTGTAAACAAGGGATTGACAAGAAAGCTTTCACTTAAACAACATTCAATGATCGTATTCATTCCATGATGGTGTATTTGTAGTTTTAGAACATACAACATTATTAAGCAATTGTTATGTCCCCATACATACATATATCTCCTTCCTTTCTTTCTTTTTATTTAAAAATTTATTAATTACTATATCTATGATATTAGAAGATATTTTAATAAACTAAATCAAGCACTAAGAGTTAAGATCATGCTTAAGTGGAAATTTGGCTTAATGGATAAGTTAGATTTATTTTGTATGTTGAAACATTTTTAGTGTGAATTTAAAAAATGTTTAACTTTAAAGTTTTCAAAAATGTGAGACTTTAAAAAAATTTAACTTTGTTAAAATTTTAAGAGAAACTAAGTATAAATTTTAGAGGATGCATCAATATCTAAAGGATGTGGGCATGTGGAGCACCAAAAGAAAAGCTACTTCTTTAGCTTTTCCTCCTTTGCCACTATGAGTTGCAAAGTTAAGGGAAGAAGAAAGAAGGAAGAGGAGGGTAGCCATAGAGGGCATTAGAGGAGCTTGAAGGCTTACTTAGAGTGCTTGGATTAGAGGGATGTTTTATTCCAGAATATTAAAAATTGAGGTAAGTACACTATAATTGATTTTCTTAGTTAATGATACTCATTTTATAAGACTTTAAAGATGGGCTTTTGATAGAGGAAATACCTAGATCTAGAAGATTGTCACGAATTTCTAATTAATCAAAACCATTAATATATTCTTCTTTGATGTTGTTAATAGGATTATGTACCTCAAGCATGTTAGATTGCTTATGCTAGCTTTGGTTTTCAAAATGGAATGCATAGGTATGATGGAGATGAATGCATAGACCATAAGATAGATGTTTAAAGTTATTTTTTAATGATTAATGGATGGATTTTTCATTATTATACCCGAATCTTATTGACTTATACTTTTATTTGATAAGAGAGTAGCATATGAGACTAAATGATGATGAATCATATTTAAAGTGTGGTTGAGGTCATAGAGGTGTAGCTTAATGGTAAATCAAGTGATTTAACCAATCAATGGTATGTTAATGGCCTAAATAGTATACTTTTATGATTAAGATATAATTAATAGGATAGATCATTAGAATGATCAAATCAATGTTATAACTAAATTTGATTAGTTGTAATTGAATGACAATTACGGTATTGAAATATTGGGACAGTGATGATAAAATGAAGTAATTAGGGGTTAAAGGGGCAAATGGTTTGTAGGGGATGGATATAGGTTCATATGCATGTAAACACAAATTCATATTAAGCCATGATTGTTGATACTATATATATTTGTGTACGTTGTGATAGGAATGCAAAGAACATTAAGGCCAAGTGGTAAGTTACCTATCTTGGGATTAGCCATTGTAAAACTTAGTACTACTTGAGGTAGTTAATATGTAGCATAATGGTAGCATGAATATAGAGTAGAGTAGAGATTTTGAGTTCTAATAATTAATTTTGAGGAAAACTTGTTTACCTTCTTAATGGGATGTTATATGAGGTGTATGCCTAAATGTTGAGGTGCATTCATAGATTGTGCTAGAGCTTGCATGTTGTACATGTGACGTAAGAGCATTTGTATTGAAATGAGTACATATTATTAAAGTTGCATGCCATTCCTATGGAGAAGTTCATTGCATGATGCAAGATTATTATGGTGTATAACTCAATGTAAAAATGTGATTATAGTCACATCATGTTGACTTGTAGTACCTCCAAGAGAGAGGCAATAGGTTGTTGCTGTATTATAAGTACTAAGTGGTACACTAGAGGAGACATTGCGTGCATAAGCTTTGATGCCATAAGGAGACATGCATGCGTGGGTTTGATAACTAGAGGAGACATTGCATGCATAGTTTTGATGCCCTGAGAAGACATTGCATGCATGGCTTTGATACCTTGAGAAGACATTGCATACATGGGTTTGAAACCTAGGGGAGACATTACATGCATGGGTTTGATATCTTGAGTAGACATTGAATGCATGGGTTTGATACCAAGAGGAGACATTGCATGAATGGGTTTATTACCCTTAGGAGACATTGCATGAATGGGTTTATTGCCCTTAGGAGGCATTGCATGCATGGGTTTGATGCCCAAAGGAGACATTTCATGAATGGGTTTGATACCTTGAGGAGACATTGGATACATGGGTTTAATACCTAGAGAAGATATTACATGAATGTTAATTGATTACCAGAAAGGGCATTGCATACCTTGATTACATGAGTTGTATAATTAGTTAGCATGTCCATGGAACATAGCACAAATGTGTAGTTAGTGTATTTATTCCATGATTTGCTTTGTAAATTATGTTTAGTTACTTAGTTAATCATGAATTTTTCTTATCAACTTATATACTCACTCTGGGTTTTATAGTCATGACAGGTGAGCCTAGTGGCTTAGGAACTACAATTGCGTGATGAGGGATTTGGGTTGTGATGATACTACTGAAAGCCAAAGATAATTATAGAAATTCATTTTACTTTAACATATATTCTGTGAAAGAAATTGTGTGAGATCTTGTGATGATGTGTGATATGAAGATCTTAAGTTTCTTTATGAGTCATTTGAATTGAGAAATTGACGATTGTGGTTTGATTGATTGCATTCATTTCTTGTTTTGCTGTGGAGATTAGAATTGTAGAGGTGAATAGTTATAGCCTTACATTCTTAGGGTGGATTGTCATTTATTGGTAATGCATACCTAAAATGTGGGATGTCACGTGCTCAAAATACAAGGGAAATGCTACTAAAACTTTTAGGGCATGACACCAATCTAACAAATTTAGTTATACAAGTACGATGATTCTTGATAGACCATTTACTAACTATCTATCAATTTTCTTTAAGGGACATCTCTTATGATTGTCTGTTAGTCTTACTGCATTTGTGATTCCCATTAGGTGTTCGATGGATGCTACTTATACTGCCCTACCTTTCTCCCATCTTGGCCTTCTCCCTTAGCCTGAGATTGTGACAGTGGCTTAGTCTACCAAAATCTTGGTCCCTATCACAACTCCCAAATGAAAACTTGTGATTTTTTAGCTATTTTTGCTAAATTAGATAAAAAATTAATCAATGAATAAATTTAAGAATAATCTTAGATTTCTTAATATGAAAAAATAAATATTTTAATTAAAAAAGGAAAAAAAATTATTCGTATTTAGGGCCATGTTCAAATTGCATGAAGTATCTTTTAAGCTTTATAATTGGTTGATTTTTGAGATTTTATATGGATTTTATGTGTGTTGTTGAACCAAACCTCTTTATTACGCTTGATTTTGATAATGAACATATTTAACCAGCCAAGTTTTGATTATGAGCAAAACCACATGAGTGAAAGTATAAGCTACTGATCAATATTTTCCAAGTGTGCACTAATGAACAATGTATCAGGAAAATAACATAGGTTTACAATGCATACAAGACTACATTAGAGATAAGATCCACTAGCTTATGAGGAAAAAAATGTAAATGCTCAAATGAATCTAGACACAAACACTATTGAAGACTAAAGAGAGAAAACAAGTGTGTCTAAAAGTTTAAGTTCGAAAATCCCAAGTGCTAAATTTTGGACATCACTATTGTTGAAGCAGAATGCTTGAAATATTAACATCAGACATAGCCAACTCATTTCAAGACATAGCCAAAAGTTAACCATGCAACCAAACGCAACTAGCACCAGTATAATTCCCAAAATTTAACTTCAAACATGGCTATTCAACTTCAGACATAGCGATTCATTTTTGGATATAGAAGAATGAAGTCTATTGCAAGCTAAGCACTAGTTCAAGTCTAAAATATTAACTTTGACGTGACTATTCAAAACCCAAGCATAATGATTCACTTTTGAACATGGCCAAGCATAGTCTATTTCAAGCTGAATGACTCAAGCAAGTTCGAGAACTTAATTCCAAACATGGAAACTAAACTCATACATGGCTTAATAGATTTCAGACATGAAAACCAGTAAGAGGGCTCCAATGAATAAAAAATCCTATTGATTTGCTCAAATTAAATGAATCTCATCTTCTCCAATAAGCAAAATTTGAATCAAACTATAAAAGGAGTAAAGAGGACCCATTCTAAAGAAGATAACAAGCAAGAAAAACTTTCAAGCAGCAAAAAGGAGCATTTACTCTCAGACATAAAAGTCTTCTTCCAAACTCCACTAAGCCAAACACCATTTCTAATCAAAGAACATTCTCCATAACAATATAAGGGAGTCTGAAACTCTATATTTATTGCTATACATTTATTTTTATTGTATTCAATTGTGTACAAACTCAGCCTCTGTAAGAGGCACTCTTTTTATAAGTCTTTTATTATTTAGGATAGCAAGCAAGGGGCTAGCTTATCTTGCATAAGTTTGTTAGTGAGCTTTGAAAATAAACATGTGCATAAGTTTATTGGTGAACTTTGAAAACCAACTTGTGTAAGAGTTTGTTGGTGAGCTCGGGAAAACTAACAAATGATTAGTGGAACTTGAGCACAATGAGTGAGGCTAACTTAAAGAGATTAGTAGTTACCGTACAGTGTGCTGAACCTCTATAAAATATTTGTGTGCTTTATGTTGTGTGATTCATTTCTTAGTTATTACAGCAATACTTTGATTTAATATTGGCTAAAATTTTAAAAGCCAAATTCACTACCCCTCTTGAACTACCTTAGGTTACGACTAACAATTGGTATTAGAGCAAGCTTCAATAATTAAAAATCTTGATTACTAGTTATTTTGATTATTTGAAGTGATTCCTATAGCCAACACTATTTACAACACCACAATTGAAGTATAATCAACCACTAGACCCCTATTTTTTATGACACCAACTACGGGTACTTGAAGATGTGTATGCAAAAATTTTTGATAGTCATTGACTATAAGTTGTGGCAAATCATTAAAGATGGAAAGAATCTCATGAACATAGAAGGTAAATATATTATTGAAGATATCGTATTATTAGAGAGAGATGCTAAAGGTAAGAATAGCCTCTACTGTGCAAAACTTTTTGATAGTCATTGACTATAAGTTATGGCAAATCATTAAAGATGGAAAGAATCTCATGAACATAGAAGATAAATATATTATTGAAGATATTGTATTAGTAGAGAGAGATGCTAAAGGTAAGAATAGCCTCTACTGTGCATTGTTGCCCTTTAAGTTCAAAAAGATTTCTACCTATAGCTTAGCAAAAAAGATTTGGGACAAGCTGAAACTTGCACATGAGAGTACTAATCAGCTCAAAGAGACCAAAATTAATATACTTATGCAGGAATATGAATCCTTCCACATGCAAGACAATGAAACATTATCAAAAATGTTTAAAAGATTTCCAAAGATCACCAACAGGTTGTGTGGTCTAGGAGAAAAATATGAGGAACCCAAAATTATGAAGAAGATCCTGAGATCTTTAATAAGACAGTGGATGGCAAATGTCACAGCTATTCAAGAGGCAAGAGACCTGGACAAGACGAAAGTTGAAGAGCTAATGGGTTCACTTATGACCCATGAAGTTCTAATAAAGCAAAAAGCTCTAGAAGAACTAAAATGAAAGAAACCAATAACACTAAGAGTTGAATCATAAGATAATTCACATAGTGAAGCTTCAATAAATGGAGTTAGAAATGATGATGAAATGACTATGTTGAGGAGAAGATTTAGAACCATGTTCAAAAGGAAAACCAGAAATAATTTCAAAAAATTTAGTAGTAAATACGAAAGAAAAGATATCCCCACCTACTACAACTATGGCAAACCTAACCACATGAGTTACAACTGCCAAGAGGCTAGTGGCAAGGTGAACAATAGAACAAAAAGCATAATTAATATCCTAAAAATAAAAATAAAAATAACAATAATAAAAGCTTCAACAAAAGAATAAAACACTTGCAACATGGAAAATCATTGAAAATATGTGACATGAAAGTGCAAGTGATAATGAGGATGAACACAAAAAAAATTTAGCAGATTATCACCTGCAAAAGGCGATCAAGGAGAATACCACATTGGAATCAGCTTCATAGCCATCCATGAAGATGAAGTAACTTCTGAAATTGAATCTTAAAGTTTCCTTGATGAATTAGAAAGTTTATATGTAGATTTCAAGCCTTTAAAAGCCAAATACAAGGAGACAAAGAAGGAACTATTGAAAGTAATAAATAAATGCTCCAAGTTGAAAGATGAAAATAACAAGCTCCAAAAGGATCAATGTACCATTTAAGAACTTGAGAATGTAAAGTCAGAAAACAACACCCTAAGATAGACCTTGATCTCCACCTGGTCTAGAATAAAACCAAAGAGTAAAGGTGGTTAGCAATTTAAGGGAAAAAATATATAATTCTTGAAGAAAGCAAAGGACTAAATAGACTATGGTTTGGATTCCTAAGACAATTCCAAATGGAGTAAATGCAATTCCATCTCCAAAAATTAGAGTAGTGGCACCCAAGTAACAATGGGTACCAAAATTTACTACCACTAATCCACCTAGACCCCCAAAAATGGTACCAAAGATTAAAACCTGACCGTGTCATTGCAAGTGTGTCTAAGAGTTACTAGAAGTAGCATGTGGTACATTGACAATGGTTGCTCAAGACACATGACAGGGGAGAAGGAGTTGTTCACTGAATTGAAAGAAAAATGTGTTGGAACAGTAACCTTTGAAGACAGTGGGAAAGGTAGAGCAGTTGGGATTGGGAAGGTTGGCCAACTATATTCTACTATTATTTCAAATGTACTTTTAGTTGAGTGATTAAAGTATAACCATTTGAGTATAAGTCAGTTTTATGACAGTGGTTAAAATGTTATGTTTGAATCTCATATTTGTTTAGTCCTAGACTAGAATGACTCAATTTTGATTCTAAGCAAAAGGCATGGAAATGTGTATATAGTAAACTTATTTGATATCCAAGCTAAGTGTCTTGTTAGTTACAATGAATCCCTACTGTGGCATAGAAGATTGGGACATGCCAACAAAGATATGATAGAAAGAGTATACAGAAAGGATCTTGTGGTTGGCTTACCCAAACTGAAATTTGATAAAGGACAGTTGTGTGATGCTTGCATAAAAGGAAAGCATGCAAAAGAGTCTTTTAAACCAAACAAAAAAATGTACAAAACTAAACCACATCAATTTCTACACATGGACTTTGTGGGACCAACAAGAACTAGAAGTCTTGAAGGAAACCATTACGCATATATCATTGTTGATGACAATAGTAGATATACTTGGGTAATATTTCTTGCATCCAAAGATGAGGTTTTTTCATTCTTTGAAGTCTTTTCCAAGCGATTGCAGAATGAACAAAGTTCTCATATTGTTGTAATTAAGAGTGATCATGTTAGAGAATTTGTAAACTATAAGTTCACAGCTTATTATGAGAATAATGGTATCTTTTAAACTTTCTTTGCACCAAGAACACCCCAATAAAATGGAGTAGCAGCAAGGAAAAATAGAACCTTATAAGAAATGACAAGGATCATGTTGAGTGAATATAATTTGGCATAATATTTTTGGCTAAAGCTATGAATACCGCTTATTTTATTATCAATAGAATTCATATTAGACCTATACTCAACAAAACTCCTTTGAATTGTATTATGGCAAGAAGCCTAACATATCATTTTTCCCTACTTTTGGCTATAAATGTTTTATTCTTAACAATGAAAAAGGAAACCTTGGAAAGTCTAATGAAAAATCTGATGAAGGCATATTACTTGGTTATTCCATTATTAGCAAAGCTTTTAGAATTTACAATTTGAGTAGTAGAGCTATGTAAGAGTCTATTTATGTTAAGTTTGATTAATTTAATAACTAGTTGAAAAGATCAAAGAATTTTGATGATGAAGAAGGCAAACTTACAATAAATGTGGAGAGGATAAACTTGCAAAACTAAGATAAACAAACTCAGCAAACAAAAATAGCAATGGATGAAGTAGATAGACAGTTTGAATCATCCACTAGTGAGATATATTTAACACTTTTCTTCCTAGAGATTGGAGATTTATGCATGATCATCATGAAAACCAAGTAATTGGTGATGTGTATGATAGAGTTAAGAATAGATCATCTTATCACCAAATATGTGGTAGTTTTTCCTTCATTTTTCAAATAAAGTCAACTTGCACAGATCATGAATTAGAAGATGAGAATTGAATTTTAGCCATGTAAGAAGAATTGGACCAATTTAAAAGAAATGACATGTGAACTTTAGTTCCAAGATCAAATCACGAATTTGGTATAGGAACCAAATGGATCCTTTGGAACAAACTTGATGAATCTAAATTAGTTGTGAGAAATAAGGCAAGATTAGTAGCAAAGGGGTACTATCAAGAAGAAGGGATTAACTTTGATGAATCATATGCCCGTATTGCTAGAATAGAAACTATAAGAATGTTGTTAGCATCTGCATCTTTCATAAACTTTAAAATTTACTAGATAGATGTCAAATCTATATTTGTGAATGGTTTCATTAATGAAGAAGTTTATGTGGAACAACCCTCTAGATTTGGAGATCTTCATGATCCCAACCGACATCTTCAAACTCAAGAAAGTCCTTTATAGATTAAAGCAAGCTCCTAGAGCATGGTATGAAAAGCTAAGTAAATTTTGGATTGAAAAAGGATTCTTAAGGGATAAAGTAGATACCACACTCTTCATTAAGCATGCTATGAATGATATTTTATTATGCAAATCTATGTAGATGACATTGTATTCGAAGTTACTAATGAAAATCTTTATCAAAAGTTTTTGAAGTTGATGTAGAGAGAATTTGAAATGAGTTTGATGGGAGGATTGAACTTCTTTTTGGGACTACAAGTAAAGCAAACAAAAGAAATAATCTTCATCCATCAAACTAAATATACAAAAGAACTGCTAAAGAAATTCAATCTTGAAGATGGAAGAAAGTATGGAACTCCAATGAGCACTTCCATCAAATTGGACAAAGATGAAAAGGTAAATCCATTTGTCAAAAGTTTTATAGAAGCATAATAGGATCTCAATTGTATCTTACTATAAGTAAGCCAGACATTATATTTTATATATGCATGTGTGCTAGATTCCAGTTAGTTCATAGAGAATCACATCTTATTGCTGTTAAAAGAATCTTTAGATACCTCTTAGACACTCAAAACCTTTATTTATAATATCCAAAAGGTTCAGACTTTTAGTTAGATGGGTACTCTGATGCTAATTCGTTGGTTATAAGGTAGATAGAAAGAGTATCTCAAGAACTTGTTAGTTTCTTGGAAGCATAATCATATTATGATTTTCTAAGAATTAGACATTTGTTGCACTATTAATTACTGAGGCTAAATATGTTGCAGATGGGAGTTGTTATGCACAAATTCCCTGAGTGAAATAATAGCTGGGAGACTATGGTTTAAAATTCCTTGATATGCCCATTTGATGTGACAATCTAATGCTATAAATCTAACCAAGAATCCTATCATGTATTCTAGATCTAAGCACATAGAAATCAGGAACTAATTCATTAGTGATCATGTCCAAAATCATAACGTCCATTTAGAATTCATACCAACTGAAAAATAGTTAATAGACATTTTAACTAAGTCACTCCCAGAGGATAGATTTTGTATGATTAGAAGAAAATTAGAAGTGATAGATCCATTTGTATAATGAAAATATCTTGATCATCACTTTATGCTTGCATTCATGTGATCTAAATGAATACTCTAATTGTTGAATGCCACATATGGGTATATATTGTGTTAGGTAAAATATTTCAGACATAGATTTTTAGAACATAGCTACTCATATTCAAAATCCTATTTCTAGACATAACTATTCATGTCTAAAATCACAATCAGACTTTGCGCAATCTTGTTTTTCAGACATAATCCTCTATGTCCAAAACTATGATTCCAAACTTCATCATATCATTTCTGCGTCCAAAATTTCAAGGCTTATTGATTATCTTTTTAAAATACTTAAACCCCCATTTACAAGAATAAGTATCATTTTCTTATAGGAATTAAAATATTCCTCATTGGCATTCTTATCCATTGACCAACTCTAGCAAACATGTATTAGAAAATTTATTGAAAATATGCTAAAACCTCATGGAAACCCTTTTTTTCAACCAACTTACTATTATAAGCGACATCTATTTAAACTATCCCAATCTCCTCACTACCAATGTAAAAGTAATAACCAGAGAGAAGTTAGTCAGTGCTAAATAGATCATAAATAGAGAAAAAAACAAGTAAGGTGTGTATGTAGAAGAAAATTCTTCATAAGGAAGTAGAGCGGGCAAAGTAGTGGTTGAAATTTTTTGAAATTGTGATAGTTCCTCTGCTAATTTTTTAATAGATTTCATGATATTTCTGAAGAAGAAGATAAGAACTTGGATGAAGATCTACAAGAAATATCATGTGTTAGGATTATTATATGATTTTGATGGCAACAAAACTTATTTTAACACTTGATTTATGCTAATGATGCTTCTAGTATAGAAAGCTTGAAATGTAGAAAAATATACTTGAAATATGCAAACTCTATTGGAATATCATTTATGAAATGACATACATCTTGAAATAAGTCTAGAAGGGAAATCATGTTGATCCATATTGTTTTCAACCTTGTTTATCATACCTTAGATCATATGTTAAAAGTGCCTTAAAGAGACATCTTCTTGAATGAAAATGAATGGCTGCTTAGATGAGCTTACAGATACAAAATCATGATTTAAAGTACATATCCATGCTTTACAACTCTTGCAAATTTCATATAGATAATTATATTATAATTTCTAATGAAAAATACAATATGTGATTTATCTCTGCAACTTATGAAAATCATGTGAGGATAAACATATTATGATAAACATATTTTGATAAGTGTGCTTCATAGAATATATTCTTTATAAGAAAAAGAAATTTTGATTAATTTATTTATCCATACTCAACTTATGTATATTATATGTGGATAAATATATAATGAAAAATATCAAGTTAGCAATGTGGAAAAAGTGTAGAAATTTTTAAGTGCAGGTTTGTTGTTACAATAATTGAGCTAAGTACTTTTGCTATAGTAAAATGCTATAGCAACAGACAAAGTAGATTGTCTTAGATGAAGTGGAAGACAAAGTTTATCTAGGACAAAGTAGAAGATGAAGTGAAAGATAAAGTTTGTCTAAGTTGAAGCGGCAGATGAAGTGGAAGATGAAGTTTGAAGTAACAGACTAAGTGAAAAATGAAGCTTGAATTAGTGGATGAGGTAACTAACAAATTGCTATGGTGACAAGTAGAAGCATCAAATGAAGCAATAGGTAAATTGCTACAGTAATTTGGTACAGTAACCTGCTATAGTAACCAACAGATGAAGCAGAAGCATCCGATGAACCAGCAGACAATCAACAGACAAAGTGCTATGGTGATTTGCTATAGTAATTTGCTATAGTAATGACACTACAGTAACTATCCACAAAGCTCCATCAGCAAACGAATTAATATATAAAGTAGAGCAGTGCTACAGTAATTTGCTACAATAACTCTACTACAGTGAGGATGCTACAGGAACCCTTCTACGTTAATCGACAGACAAAGCTAGCTAATTCATCTACTACTCACTTTATACAAAGTGATGCTATAGTTATCTACTATAGTAACGCTGCTAAAGTACCACGCTATAGTAACTTACTACAGTGAAAATTCACTATTTTTAAATATCAAAAATTCAATACCTTGTAGTAGCTTATCTTGCAACAATATTCTTCCGAGTAGTCCACAACATTTGTGAATTGTAAAAATAGATAATCCATTAAAGGATAATGAAATGCTTGAAGGTTCTTAGTGCTAAAGAAGAGTTAGACATCAAGAACCCATTTAAATTTCCTAGTGCAGGACTATGACTATTTGCTCTAACCATCTGCCATATTTTAGAAAGTTCAAGTTACAAAGATTTTGAAATTTGCTCCAAGATGTCAATCAAAATACTCTATTCGAAATCTTATCCTATCTAAAGATATAATGAAAAGGCAGTGGATGGAAGAAAAAGTTCAGAGAGCAAATTTGTTTGAAAATAAAGAAGCACAACTTCAACTGGAATCAACTATGAATAAGGTAGGAGATGAAGAGATTCTATCCAGCTGAAAAGATACTTTGTCAAATACTTACTTCTGACAAATGCAATAAAGTACCAGTCAAAGCAGAATAGCTGAATCTGTCAGAATTTATTGTATTCTTTCCAAAATCATGAAACAAGTCAGAGCTGCAGCATCTCCTTATTCATTAGTTGCTTAAACCAGCTATTCACCATCTCTATGTCAAGGTTAGTACTAGAGAATGACTCTAAGCATATAGGAATTAATTAGAAGATGGCATTTTAAAATGGGAGATTATCATAATGATCTTCTATATTAATTTACTGCTCATCAACTTTCATCTCTGCAATTAATAAAGATCATCTTCCTCCAACAATCAAGTTTCAAGGGAGCTATTTAAGGAGAAGAGATGAGATAATTTAAAGATAGTGAAAGAATACTTTTCAGATGTGGCTAACCTTATGCAAATCCTTCCACCCATGGCCAAGATCTTAAACCATCATTTATCTTTCATAAGCTTCAATCTGCATATTTTTATGTCCATTGAGTTTACATTTTGGGATGATCTTTCTATGTTGTTAGAATTGTAAAAGATCATATCTTCCCCTATGCTTTATTACAAAACTTTGTAAAGTGTCAGTTTTTCTGGTTAATCTAAAAACCAAAGAGTTGTTGTTGAGCTCTGAAAAACCATCATGTTTGCTAATGATCTTCAAAACTAATGAGTTTTCTGGTGAACTCGTGAAACTAGAAGAGTGTTGGGAGCACTATATTTATGCTCCTTGGAGATAGAATCTAGAAGAGTGTCAGGGACAGTTGTTTATGCCCTCTAGAGCTGGAATCTAGAAGAGTGTTAGGGACACTAGTTTATGCCTCCTAGAGCTGGAATCCAGAAGAGTGTTAGGGATACTTGTTTACTCCCCCTAGAGCTGGAATCTAGAATAGTGTCAAGGACATTATTGTATTTCCATCATATGGGGTATAGTGGAACCAAAGGTACAATGAGTATGTGCTTTTAGAAGAGTGGATGTAGAGACGGGATTCCTAAACCACTATAACAATTGTGTTATTTTTTTATGCTTGTTTATTTGTGTGATTGTTTTACTTTCTTTACACATTACTGCTTTATCATTTATCTCATATTGCACAACACACAAGTATGAAAACAGGGGAAGTAGTATTGTATGGGATAGCAAGAGATTTTTTTAAACCCAATTCACCCCTCCTCTCTTGGGTTAATGATGAAGAGAGAGCACAACAAGACAATGTCAATGCAATGAATGCCTTGCTACATGCTCTTTGCCCCACCATTTATAACTTTATCTTAACTTGTAAAAGTGCAAAAGAAATGTTAGATAGGTCAAAGGCAATTTCTAAGGGGCAAAACAATTTGTTGTAAGATGATACTAATCTTCCTATTAAGCTAAACATGAGTGTAGCAAAAGATAGGGAAAAGGAAGAATACAAAGAATAGCAAAAAGAAGAAGAAAGTGATGAAGCACTAGTAGAGGAAGAATAATTCTTAAAAAAAAGAATAAGAAACCAAGTAGAAGAAAAGGAGGAGCGACCTCCAACAAAACAAGACTCATGGGTTAAGGGGGAGCAACCCAAAGAAGAGAAAGAGAAAAAGTAGAAGAAAAAGAAGAGAAGAAGATTAATCAAGTTCCACCGAAGGGAAAATGGCTTCTTAATACTGGATGAAGAAGATGTTTTAAGAAGCCAAAGACAAAGAAAAGGTAGGTGCAGGTATGGTAACTCAAACCCAAATTCCCCTATATTTTTTTAGTGTCCATAATCCATTTACTCATTTATTTTTGATATGATTTCATTTGTATAGAATGTAAAAGTTTAGTTTAGAATAACCTAAATCAAATAAATTTATGAAAAAAAACTAAAACACAAATCGAAATAGAATTATAGAGACACTTAGGAAAATGAAAACATTTGTATAAGAAGCAAACAATTTAAATAATGACTGATCTCTTCAAAATGATGAAGTGTATTCCATTTTGTTGAGCAATCTAGATTCTTAAATGCATACTATTTCATTATAAAAAGGAATTGTAGTGTTTGAGTTGTTACATAAAGCTCACATTTATTTGACTTTGCTAATGAAAGAAAAAAGTTCAAGAATCTCTCAAATGTATGTAGGAAAAGCTTGAAATGAGCATATGGAATATGGAGAATGATGAGAAAATAAGATCATCTTCTCTACAAACTTCAAGTTGAAGAAAGAAAATCAAGCACTGAAATGAAAAGTCAAGATTGACATCATCATTTATGAGCTCAAATGCAGAAATTGAAAAAGGAAATAATAAAAGAGATAAGTTTTCCAAACTTTATATATATTTGATTGATAAGCGCATTGAAAATACACATTTCACTACTATAGATTCTTCATGTTCCTAAAATGTACATCTAAATACTTTAGATATGAATGGTTATGATATCATTGTTTCTAAACTAAATCATTTTGAATATTTAAATTGATATGCAAAATAACTAATCCTTAATATAATTACAGTCTTAAGGCATAGTCAAGCCTTTTTGGGAAGCCTCATGGTTTAAGGTCTCAAATAGGCATTCCATGCCTAGCCATTCCTTCTATAAGCAGCATTAAGGCTTAAATTCATAAGATTAAAATAATTAAGAAAATAATTTCAATCTTTGTGAATGATTAAAAGTTATGCTCATGTCATGAATCACTACACTTTATCCATTATTTATGCTATTCATAACCATAATGTTTGTAATAATTTTTGAGCAAATACAACTTGAAATCGTATGATGAAAAAATTTAAATAATACATAATTGTCTGTTTCATCCTAAGTTATTTTCTACAATTTTCACATCGTATAGAGCAGTCTTTAGTATGAATAGATTTGCAAAAGCACATATTGAGCATATAAGGACATACAAAAGGCTTATGAATTTCTAAAGATAATTGAATGAGTGTGGTTTGAGTGAGATAATGATGTTTTTTGCAAATCTGATCTCTGATGAATTAAGAAGAATTTTCATGAAGCTCCCTAGGATTAAGCACTGAAATTTAATTGCTTTTGATGATCTAAAGTTTAGGTTAGAAGAAACTAGCATTCCTAAAGATATATTTGAAAAGTTGTTGATTTCTAAGCATGTGAATTCAAGAAACTTGAGAAAGCCTAAGAAATGTTCAATTCACATGTATATCATATTAAGATCTACTATGTAAAGAGCTGACTAATGTTGAGCACCTTCTTTGGAGATTTGGGGTGCTTTCACTTCATCTTCTAGTTTGTCTATGATAAGTAACAGACGAAATTCTTTTCTCACTATTCACCAGACAAAGTAGTATTGTCTGCTAGTTTGTCTGTTGTAAGTTACCAACAACTCTTGATAGTGCAGACAAGGTTTCTTCACAATAGATTATTTGACTTCATCTATTGATTTTTCTGTAGAGAGCTATAGACAAATCTGGAAGACATAGACAGATATTACCTACATATTTATATTTTTCAAACTACCATCTAAATAAAGGAGCATAAGAAACTTAGATTATACAAAGCATCACCTAATGATCAAAATGATAGAGATCCCAATATGAATTAAGAAAGATTCAGTGTTGCCATCGTTGAACAACATCAAGAAACTGCAAACTAATGAGAAAAATAAACACAACAACTAGGATCATGCATTAATAAAATGAAGTGTGTTTGTCACTTATATGATTAAAACTATATTGTTTTCATTCTTAAAAAGATGTAGTGAAGTTTTTTATGCAATATCTTTATGAAATATCATTGTCAATTCAATGTCCTTTATGTATAAATGAGAATTATGTTTTTGATGCCTCCTTGAAATGATATATGAATTAATGCATGCTTGGAAACTGTTTACATATCTTCAAAACTTTAATTACAATTTGGATGTTGCTCATGACATGAATCTGATCTTATATTGCTAAAAACTAATCGTATCTCATGCTCATAGTTATGCTTTGTATTGGTCATGAACTCCCTGAGAACCCAACAATATAGGGGGAAAAATATATAGATTTGTGAGTCATGACCTTAATACAAAAAGAGGAGAGTTTGGAAGAAAAGAAGATTTGAGAAAGAATGGATTGTGCTATATATATATCTACTTTGTGTGCTTTGATACAACAAAGGATAGCGGAACATTTTGGATGAAAGTATTGACCCCATAGCATGCTCTTGATTGTATTTACCTATCCTATCTTCTAGCTATTAAGAGGGAGATATATCTCATTCATTTCATAAACCTTTTTGATGCTAACAAAATGGGAGAAAATGTAGAAAGACTTGTTTAAGAAATTGGGATGGTATTAGGAAGTACGCTTATCATGACTTGTATCTAAGAGAAGAATAACATCATATTTTGTGATGTCATAACCTGTCTTTATCAAACTCCATAACATCACACATTCTAATTAGATAGGGAGAGTTTGCCATTGACTCATTAGCAAGTCCTTTAAATGTCACAAGTCTTCAAGTTTTTTCATCATCAAAAAGGGAGAGAATGTTGGGATTATTATATCATTTTAATGACAACAAAACTTATCTTAAGACTTGATTTATGCTAATAATGCTTCTAGTATAGAAAGCTTGAAATGTAGAAAGATACGAATGAAATATTCGTGCTCTATTGGAATATCATTTATGAAAGCATATACATCTTGATATAAGTTTACAAGGGAAATCATATTGATCCATATTGTTTTCAAACTTGTTTATCATACCTTGGATCATACGTTAAAAGTGTCTTAAAGAGATATCTTCTTAAATGAAAAAGAATGAGTGCTTAAATGATCTTATAGATACCAAATTATGATTTAAAGTACACATCCATGCTTTACAACTAATGCAAATTTCGTATGGATAATTATATTATGATTTACAATGAAAAATACAATATGTGATTTATCTATATTTTGCAACTTGTGAAAATCATGTGGGGATAAACATATTTTGATAAGTGTGCTTCATAGAATATATTCTTTATAAGAAAAAGAAATTTTACTTAATTAATTTATCCATACTCAACTTATATATATTACATGTGGATAAATGTATAATGAAAAATATCAAGTTAAAAATGTGGAGACAGTACTTTTGCTATAGTAAAATACTGTAGTGCTGCTACAGTGACAAACGAAGTGAATTGTCTAAGATGAAGTGGAAGACAAAGTTTGTCTAAGATGAAATGGAAGACGAAATGAAAGACAAAGTTTGTCAAAGTTGAACAAGCAGATGAAGTGGAAAATGAAGCTTGAATTAGCAGACAAAGTAACTAACAAATTGCTATAGTAAACTACTATAGGAATTTACTATAGTAACCTGTTGCAGTAACCAGTAGACAAAATAGAAGCATCAGACAAAGCAGCAGACGAATTGCTACAGTAATTTGCTACAGTAAAACTGCTATAGTGTAATAGACAAAGCTTCATCGACAGATGAAGTAATAGACAAAATAGAGCAGTGCTACAGCAATCTACTACAGTAACATTGCTACAGTTACTCCACTATAGTGATGATGATATAGGAACCCTCCTACGATAACCAATAAACAAAGCTATCTAATTTGTTTGCTACATTCTTCAGACAAAGCGCTACTACAGTTATCTACTATAGTAACATTGCTAAACTACTATGCTACAATACCTTGCTATAGTGAAATTTATTCTCAAATATGGAAAATTCAACACTCTGCAGTAGCTTATCTTGCAATAATATTCTTCCAAATAGTCTACAAAATTTTTGGATTATAAAAATAGACAATCCATTGAAGGAGAATGAAATACTTGAAGGTTCTAAGTGCTAAAGAAGAATTAAACATCAAGAATACATTTAAATTTCCAAGTGCAGGACTACAAATATTTGCTCTAACTATCTGTCACATTTTAGAAAGTTCAAGTTACAAAAATTTCAAAATTTACTCAAAGATGTCAATCTAAATACCCTATTCAAAATCTCATCCTATCTAAAGATACAATGAAAAGGCAACGGATGGAAGAAGAAATTCAGAGAGCAAAATTCATTTGTTTGAAAAAAAAAGAAGCATAATTTTGTCTGGAATCAACTATGGACAAAGTAGGAGATGAAGAGAGTCTGTCCAGCTAGAAAGAGACTTTTTCTAATACTTACTTCAAATAAATTCAATAAAGCACCAATCAAAGTAGAGCAGCTAAATCTATCAGAATTTATTGTCTTCTTTCTAAAATCATGAAACAAGTTAGAGGTGTAGCATCTCCTTATTCGTCAGTTGCCTAAACCAGCTATTAACCTTCTTCTATGTCAAGGTCAGCACTACAGAATGGCTCTAAGCATATGGGAATTAATTAGAAGATAACATTTTCAAATAAGAGATTATTAGAATGGTCTTCTACATTTATTTCCTACTCATTAACTTTCCACTCTATAATTAGTGAAGATCATTTTCCTCTAATGGTTAAGTTTTGAAGGAAGCTATTTAAGGAGAAGATATGAGAAGATTCAAAGGTAGTGAAGGTATAATTTTTAGGTGTGCTTAACCTTATGTAAATCCTTTCACCCATGGCTACGAGCTTAAACCATTATTTATCTTTCATAAGGTTTAATCTGGATATTTTTATGGCCATTGAGTTTACATTTTGCGAAGATCTTTCTATGTTGTTAGAGCTGTAAAAAATCATATCTTCTCCTGTGCTTTATTTTAATACTTTGTAAACTCTCAATTTTTCTGATTAATCTAAAAACCAAAGAGTTATTGTTGAGCTTTGGAAAACCATCAAGTTTGCTACAGATCTTCGAAACTAGTGAGTTTCCTATTGAACTCGTGAAACCATAAGGGTGTTGGGAGCACTATGTTTATGCTCCCTATAGCTAGAATCTAGAAGAGTGCTGAGGACACTTGTTTACTCGCCCGAGAGCAAGAATCTAGAAGAGTGTCAGGGACACTAGTTTACACCTCCTAGAGCTGGAAACAAGAAGAGTGTCAAGGACACTTGTTTACTCCCCCTAGAGTTAGAATTTAAAAGAGTGTCCAGGACACTATTATATTTCTATCATATGGGGTATAGTGGAACCAAAGGCATAATGAGTATGTTCTCTTGGAAGAGTGGTGGTGGTGCTGTCGTGGGCACCCAAATTTAGAACCTTGCTCCAATCTAATTTTCTATAGTAGTGTGAGTAAGGGTC
>JAYJMB010038881.1:0-33116 GCA_036873735.1 Pouteria campechiana | reverse complement strand
GATTTCTTTCTTTTATCAATTAATACTTCCATGTAGAACACACACACAGATATATATATATATATATATATTCATAAAAGATCCAATGTATGATAAGAAGATGATTGCATAATGGATTATATGATTGTTTATTAGGTAATCATAGATATCCAAGAGATTTTGGGAAGATAACCAAATAAGAATGTATTTTGACAATTTGTTCTTATAGCAGAACATTTGAAATCATAGCAAAGTATGCGTATGTGCTTGTTATTGGAAGTTGGCATATACATTAGAATACATATGCTTTCTCTGAAGTAATTTATAGTTGAATAAATAGATTAGAAGATTAGTTTCAAGGTTTCTGAAATATATCAAGTATAGACTTCAGAGCCTCTAAAGTAATTCTTCAGAGTTTCTGAAATGATTTCAAAGTTTTATTTGACTTCAAAGGAGTTAATTGGATGTTATAATTTCAAAGGTTTAAAAGCTGTATTGGGTGCTAGTTTCAGAGTTTTCTGATCCTTAAGAATTAAAGAGTTGTTTCAGAGTTTCTAAAGCTACTTTAAGTACAAGCCTTATAATTTCTGAGAAATTACTTTATGACCTCTGAGGATATAGAAATAACTTTTTGAAATACTATTAAAGTTTCTAAACGATGGCAAAAGTATTCTAATGGTATACATGAGCAATTCGATAAAACTTTTAGGCAATGTTTTAATTATTATAGTCATGTAATCATGTGTCATTATCATCATAAATTAATTAATTTATGTACATTGATCAATATGAATTGTACATATTAGGCACATGTATAGTTCTAATTCTTGTTTTCCAATATTAACAATATCATTAGCATAATGCAAATCCAATATAAGTTTTGTGGTCATCAAAATCATCTGTTATACATTTGTAGATCATCATCACAATACATGTATGACTCATCATTCTCCCCCTTTTTGATGATAACAAAACTTGAAGATTTGAGACAAATAAAGGATATGCTAATGATTTAATAACAAAATCCCCCTTACTAATAGAGATATGTAAGCATGTGGAATTTGGTATTCGTCATGACATATAAAGAACTATAAGTTTTCTCATGACATATTTTTCCTCTTTATAATAGACTCCTTCTAACTAATTTGAATTTTGTATTTCTCCGGGGAATGATACTATTAAATTTATCCTTTTTTTGGCATGAGTCATGAAAATAATTTTTATTTGGTAAGTATATTCCTTTTTCTTTTTATATTCCCTCTATTACTTTTGCTGACTTGTCTACCTATAAAGGAATACAAAAAGACTCCTTTTTTTCAAAAAAATTATGTACTATCAGGAGTAGTGGGTTTTCTTAATATTTATCTATATTTTATCCTTACTTTTATTTACTCCATACTTCTCCCTATCTCAATACTTATCTTTATTTACTCCATACTACTCCCCCTATATTTTTGCCTTGGTTTCAAATCTTCTTCATACTTCTCCCCCTTTTTGTCAACATCAAAAAGCTATACTTCTCCCCTTTTTATTTTCAAATTATACCTCAATTTCACTAGAGAATTTTTATTTTTAAATGTTTAAGCATGATATGACATGAATAAGAAAAATGTATTAATGATACAACATATTGATACCTTGTTGGAGAACTTCATTTGTTGGAGAATTCTCACTGAACACTCATGAGTTAAGTGTATAGTCATTTTATTATTCAATTTCATGATGGATAGATATTCAAACATTCAAGGTCATGCATGATAAATGGATGTAAATAATATGGACGATCTTGAGAGCATCCAAAGAATTATGATGCATGTATGGATTGTTATAACAAAAGTATAGATCAATAAAAATTTATCTATTTCAAACATTTCATATTCGTGAAAGAGTTGTGAAAATACCATGTAATCATATGATGTGAGTATTGCTAACCATGGAACTTAGATTATCATCATCACATATAAAAATATCCAAAATATTTTTCTTGTTTGATTTCTATTTTCCATTTCAAGTTGATCAATAGGATTAAGCATTCTTAATTTGTTTTCCTAAATAGTTTCAAATATTGATTTCAATCATCTGGGTTTCATTACTAATTATGTTTACTAGAAGCTTGAGCTATTGGAAAATCATATTGCATAATTAAACACTTAAAGTCATGAAACTTAAAAGTTATAAATAAGCATTGTTTTCATGATCAAACATTCATATTATAAACTAATGTCACCTGATTTGTAATTTTCTATTTCATAGAGAAAGAGATACATGAGGATCATAACATATTCAAAATAACTGAGTTATGCTTTTCTCAAAAAAATTAGATCTCTAAGAGGTATGAGGATTTGTAGGTGGTCTAGAAGAGGCGGGCTCCCCCTGAGTGGTGTCTTTGATGGAAGTCAACTCTTCTATGTTGAAAGTTGGTTCTGGATCCTCAATATGCAAAGTGGTGTAAGCCCTATGAGTGGGATGGTGTAACACCTTTGGTGTTGAAATTTGGGAGAAATTCTTTGCATTTTAGTAATGTGAGAAATTGAAGTAATACATAGTGTTTTATAAAGAAATTTGTTATAGAAAACTAAATTTAACAAATAGAATGGCTTCATTAGTAGTTTTGAGTGAAAGAGAACTTACGTGGTAATTTTGAGTAAAGTCATGTATATGACTTGAATGGCTAAGTAGCATGATTATTACGTATAATGTGATGCGTATCAAATATTGAATCAAAAATTTGAGATAATTTTGGAATTTTGAACTATTATGTTGAAGGTTATGTGAAAAGAACTCAATAGGTGAAATTGAGAAAAAGTATGTATTTGAGTATAAAGGACCTAAACTATTCATCATGTGGATTGTAATGTGTGTGAAACATTAGTTTGAGTTTTGGATGCAACTTGGAATGAAAAATAGCATATGGAGTTATTTATGATAGAAACTTCAGTTAAAATGAACTGAATAGGTGATTTTTGACAATTGACCTCAAATTAGATGAAAAATAGTATGAACATAATTTATTTCATGTATGTGATGTGTTGGAAGTGATTATTTGGAGATTTGAAGTGTTTTATGTAAAATGGGGACCATGGTGATCTTTCATAAGTGTAAAAACTGAATCTAGAAAAAGGGGATCATTGTGACTTAATTTTGACTTGGATAATGGACTAATTTGAAATATGTTAAACATAAAAGTTTTATATCATGAAATTATCTATTCAATGGAAGAAAAATCACTTAATTTAGATCTTGTATGAGGAAGTTATGACTAATATACTGAAACTATTCCAAATGACAGAAAAATAATGAGATGAATGTTATGGGTCAACTTTATGGAACTTTTTGACATGTTTTTGGGCTGATTTAGAAAATGTTGTCAACATAAAAGTTTTATCCCTTGAATTTAGATTTCAATGTCAAACATTAGGTCATTTAGACATCATATGTAAAAGTTATGCTTAAATTACTAGCAGTGTATTGGGCAGTAGATTAATGTCATGACACAGGAATTCAATGTCACAGCATTGGGTAATCAGCGAAGTTTGTGTCATGACACAGGTATTCTATGTCATGACACTAGGTAGTCAGTGAAGTGTGTCATGATGCAGGTTTTCTATGTCGCGAAACAGGCCTAATGGTGCACCGGAGCACCAAAAAAATACAATTTTATAAGTCCTCTTTTGGCCCATTTGATTCATTTTTCTTCTTCCCTTCTCCTTGGCTCTGGTTCCCACATCCCAACTCTTGAAACCCACCCAGATAAACTCATGTTTTTGATGATTTTAGTTAGAAACCTTCTTGATTTCCATGGAAAAAAACCTTGATTTTATGGATCAAAACTCAGACCTTTTGTCGTTTGGGCATGTTTCCATGGCTGGAAACCTTGATGAGCATGACCCATGCCTAATTGGGAAGACTTGGGAATGGAAATGGGCGGAAGATGATCATTGATCTTGGAAGACAAGGTAAGACTCATTATTTTCATTGAATTCACTTGGTTTTTGATGTTAAGGGTTTGAACCCAACTTGTCTACAATGATTTTGGGGAAGATGATATGGTTTATGTTATTGTAATCATGGGGTAAACAATCTAATTAGTTGATTTTAATGAACTGGGCATGAGAATTCATGAAATTAGTTTGCTAGGGTTTCTATAAATAGTGGAAATTGAGGAAATTTACGAATTAGGCATGAATACCATGGGGAAAATATGAAATTCATGATTTATGATGTTTTGGGACTTATATAGAATGATTTGGACCAATGGAATTTAATTTATGGCTATGCCCTTGTTAAGGGTTGATGAACATTTTTTGTGTTTGAGCCATATAAGCCACAAATTGATTGGATTAAACATCTAATGAGATTATTATTGAAGTTAATTACATGTCAACTATATTATATGATGATTAAATATGATTGGAAGTAAAATTTCTTAAGTACCCTTATTAAATGAATTGGTTTTTGACTATTTTAATATAAAATGAATATAAATAGCCTACGTGGCTTGGTTGCAATGTGAGGTAGTAGGGTGTTTATGCAAAAAGCTCATACGAACATTGTAATTAGCTGCTTGATATGAATTAGTCAAGTTATGTCTATAAATGAATGGGACTATTACCTTGTATAGGATGATCTGAGAAGGATAAAAAGGTATCGCATTGGAAAAATTGTTTGGAAGCATGAAAAAGTAAGTAGGCACTTGTTTCCATTGGATGGATAGGGATAATGTATATCCCATTTGTTTGAAATTCGGGCTTGTTTGTTAAATGCATGGGATTAGCCCATTTGTATGAATTTAGGCATATATATTTTTGTTGGAGATAGTGGATATCCCATGTTTGATGAAAAATTAATGTTTGGTTTAGTGTGAATACTTAATATGAGGGATAGAGAAGATCCCTTTGTTGTATGTTAAATTTGAAGATTTGTTCGATGTGAAATAACATGGATAGATTTCTTTATGAGGTATTTATTGATGAATATATATCCATTTTTGGTTAATTATAATGATGAATATTGATTATTTGATATGAAATGTGCTAATTATGGATTAATTGTTATTTAATATATTTGTCTACTTACTGAGTTGCCCGGACTCACGCCTTTTTATTTGAAATTTTAGTTGACAGGACAAATGAAGATTCCTAACCAAGGTTTGGACTTGGTGAGCCAATATTGAAGACCATATTGTTATAACAGAATAATTTGTATTAAAAATTCATATGTCATTGTAATACTATATTCAAAGATCTCAAGTGATGTATAATTATGTTAAATTATCCCTAATATATATATATATTATAATGGAGTGGCATGTCATAATAATATAAAAATGTGCATATTATATATCTTGGAATAAGTTAGGTTATTGCTATCGTGGTGTAATATAGATTCTGGGCTATGGGAATGTAGGTATGTGTGTTGTAAAATCGTTTAATTGATTTATTTAAAGTCAATGTATAGTATGATTGTATAGGTTTGAATGGATGAAATTCAAAGGAGGCTTTGCTAAATTTTGGGCAGAGTACCCCACCCTAAAATTTGGTGAATTTAAGTGAAAAATAGTAGAAAAATGGTAGGTCACGCCTTGGAAGGCGGGGCGTGACAAATGGAAAGTCTCAAACTGGGAGAGAAGAATATCTTTCTTTTCTATTCCTTCTTGTACTCTTCTCAACTCTCCCATTTCTTCCTTTACTTCTCTTTTCAATTCGTCTACTTCCTTTCTTAATTCCTTTATTTCTAGAGACAATAAAGTATATGCAGAAGACCTTGGATAAGTGACTTCAAGTGAAGTTCTGGGAGGCAAAAACTATCTATCTGCAATGGGATTGCTTGTGTCAGCTATTTGCTCTCTTTCACCCATTTCTTCTTCTTCCTTCTCATTTTTATCTTCATCACTCTCCTTGTTATCTTCCTCATCATCTTCCTTCATTTTTCTTTCATTCTTTTCCATCATTTCTTTCACATATTCTGATAACCTGATTCGCATTCTTTTTAGAAGTGTTGCTCCGACATTGTCTTTGTTTAATATAGACACGTATATGCATGATTCCCCATTGACTGGAACTTAAAAATACTCAAAGATTTTTGTCATCCATACACCATATGAAGCTATGTGGTATGTTCTTTGTGGTAAGTGCCTAAATGCAGTGATCATGAGATTTGGCAAACTGACCTTCTAATAGGTATACAACTTCCACAAAACTCTGGCTTCACTTGCCATCACGTGCTCTGTTCCTCCAAGCTTATGTATGAACATATTTTCTAAGACTTTTCTAAGCATCCTGAGCTCAATGGATAAGTCTTTTGTTCTCATGTAACTATGGGCAAATGTATAAGTTGTACTTGAAGATAGTTTATTGAAAATTTCTTCCTTTTTGAGGTCATCCTCATCTTCTATGGCTGGCATATCTAGTATTTCTCCAAGGTGTTCTTCTGGTGATAACAAGCTTGTTCCAAAGATCATTCTCACTCCTTTTACCATAGACTCATAAGAGTCATCTCTCCAATTGAAGTAAAATTTGAGGACTAGCACTCTGAAGATGGGTGCTTCATATTTCATTAAATCAGTCCACCCCTGATAATTTAACATTGATCAAATATTAGATTTGCATTTATCAAGGAAATCTACATCATTTTTCTTTTGAACATGAATAGGTCTTCCAAGCATTGAAGTATAAAACTTTTCTTGTCCTCACTACCACAGTAATATGTTGGTAAATCATTTTGTTCAAATTTGGTAGTTGGAACCTTTCTTCCATGAACTTCTTTTGGCAACTTACTCAAATCAAACTTCTTTGCCCTTCCTTCTCCTCTTTCTATGTTTTCTTCTTCAACATTCACATTAGGTTGGGAAGGGAGATTGCCTATGTTATCAGTAGCTTGAGATCTTCTTAAGGTTCTAGAGGTTGAAGGCTAGGAAAAAGATGTTCCTCCTTGAGTTCTAGGTCGCTTCACTCCTCTTTGGGGTTTGGAGACAACGACTTTAGGTGCCATCGAGAGGTGAGAAAGAGTTGGAAAAGGTAGAAGATTTGTAAAATGGCTCTAATGAAAGTTTGGGATTTATAAGCGCTTCGTCTTTTCAGTCATAGGAGGTTGTACAAAGAATGAGATGGAAATAAGAACTATGAGTCGAGCCAGGCTTAAAAGGGCTTTCAAATTGGTAGGCGGCTATGAGAGTAGGTACCTGGCATTGTGGGCGCCTAGCGTCACAGGCGCCTGGCATCATGGGGGCCTAGTGCAGCAGGTGGTTAGGCTCCAAAAAATATTTCAGTAAAGCTAAGTTTTAAAGATTTTATTCCTTTTTATCCCAATCTTATTTATTATTTCAATATTATAAATATTAAATATTTAAAAAATGTCATACATATTAAATAAAAGAAAACATAAACACATTTGCATAATTTCAATTTAAGCATGCTCAATCATTACAATCATGAATAACAACAATAATGTATTTAAATGAAATAATGTAAAAACCTTTTTGAGCATTCATCAAGATTTATAAGTTTGATAAATTCATAATGATTTATACTTTCATGATTTCGAAAAGGAATGACTAAGAGTGAATTTCTTATTTGAGATTTTTCAATTGTGCAGATTAATCAATTTCATATATTGACTTAGAATTTTAGAATTGTTTTATATCAAATTATTTTGCTTAATCAATGAATTTATGTATATGTGCAATCAAGGCAATTGTTTTAGAGACATCTAGAATATATAGACATATAAAGCATGATTTGTTAACAGATTATCAAGTTGAGCAACTCATCTTTCTTCATTGCTTCTTTTGTAGAAGATTTTAGTTGAGCTCATAAGTGAGGATGCTAAATTTGATTCTTCAATTCAGCATTTATAGTTTGGAATCATTGTTACTTTAATCATCTTCTTCAGCCATTGTAGTTCTGATTGTCTTCTAAAAACTTTTTGATAATCTTCTGAATGAAGAAACTTATTCTGTATTACTTCTAAGAGCTTTCAAGATGTTTCTGATAACTTTTGGTGCTCAGATTCGAAGGTCAGAAATTCTGTAGAACTTCTGTATAAGTGAAAACTTTTGAACTTCTCCTTATTGTAGAAACTATACTTGTTTCTTTTAGCTTCTGAGAAACTTCTAATAATCTCTTGAAAAAATATCTTTTCCTTTGTAGCTTTCTTCCATTTTTCTGACTACTTTGAAATGCTTCATTAAGTGCCATTTAGTCCTGCATTGTTGTGCTATTTTGAATTCTCTGAAGTTATGCTTTCATTGCCTCTGAGAACATTCTCTGAAGATGCTTTTTAAAACCTCCAAAGCCACATTTAAGAGCCTCCAAAGCCACATTTCAGAGCCTCCAAAGCCACACTTTAGATCCTACAAATTGACCTTTCAGATCCTCCAAAGCCATACTTCAAAATCTCTGAAGCCATGTTTCAAAGCCTCCAAAGTTATACTTTGGAATCTCTGAAGCCATGTTTTAAAGCCTCCGAAGCCACACTTTAGATCCTCCAAAGTGATCTTTCAGATCCTCCAAAGACATACTTTAGAATCTTCGAACCCATGTTTTAGAGCTTCTAAAGATACTTTTCAGAGCCTCCAAAGCTACATTTCAGATCCTCTGAAGTGACCTTTTAGAGCCTTCAAAGCCATATCTTCAAGAATCTCTGACACTTTCTGTTAACTCTCTGAAGATCATTGTGACGACGTCAAAGCAGTTCAATTTGATCCAAAAAATGTTGAGATTACTCCGAAGATGCTTCTGTTTGCTCCGAAGCTTTGCTTATTAACTGCAAAGTATGCCTATCAATTCTAAAACTTTCCATTTTACTTCGAAGAGTGCTTATGAAGACTCTGATGCTTTCTAATTTCCTCCAAAACTTGTTGTGTTTACTCAGAAACTTGTCCGAAGCCTACTGATTTAATTCCAAAGCTTACTGTTAGATCTTTGAAGCTTGTTTGAATGTCTCTGAGCCATGCTATGACAATTCCAAAGCTTTATTTAACATCTCTAAAGCATGCCTATTTACTCCAAAGTATACTTAAATTCACTCTAAAACATAACTCCAAGTACTCCAAAGCATATCTGTTTACTCTGAAGCATACTTGACAGTTCCAAAGCTTTCCATTTTACTTGAAGATACTTTTCAAAGCCTCCAAAGCATTATGTTGTTCATTCTGACATTACCTCCGAAGCTTCTTTCTTTGCTATCAAAATCAAACTTTAAATTTTCTATATCTTTGGACATAGTTGTTTTGATTTTGATTTTTGAAGAATTTCTTCATTTCTTCTGGATTGCATACATTTGGAATTTTCTTACACTTTTTCATTAATAAAGAGTTCAAATATATATGTTCTATACATATTATTTTAATTAGTGTAATATTCTATTTAGCATCTAGGTATGCAAAAAAGAAATTGGCAAAAATATGAATTATATTATTTTGGGCAAATTATTTATTTTCTATTTTATTTATTTGGAGATTTTCTCTATTTAAATTTTATGATTGCAGTATTTAGTTTTAAATATCTTCAAATTATATTTGATTATGATTATCAAGAATTAGAAAGAAACCAATTCTATAATTATTGAGCTATATAAGATATCATTATTTAATCATATGATCACTTAGTGTTTTTATGGATGTAAGTGAAAATTTTATTTTTAAGTTTATTTGAAATTAAGGCAAATTCTTTGTAAACTATACAGACATTTTGTTCCTAATTTGTCACCATTGAATATCATGAATATTGATTTCCAAACTTGATTTAAATAAAAAAATTTCAAATTAAAGTTTAAATTTTCTTATGGATGCATAATGTTTTATTGTTTAGATTAAACATATATTTCTTGGTATACTTATCCTTAAGATTAAGTTGATCATTTATGTATAGCTTCTCTAATTTCAATAGTGTTTAGAATTCATACTTTTGTTATAGTTTTATAATTTGACATATATATGTTTGTATATTACTAATCTGAATTCTAAAGTCAAGCAATATTTAAGATGAAAGAATAAGTGCTGAGATAGCAAGTAAAAGGAAGTTCAGTTTGAGTTGTCATACCTACACTTACCTTGTCTTCCTTGACTTTATGGAATACATTTTTGTTCAACCAGTGTCAAGAAACCTTTTATCTTTTGAAGGAACTTGGTATTTCATCTTTTCTTTATTTTCCTTCTTTATTTCATAGTCCTTTGGTGAGAAGAAATCATTTGATTTTTTAAGTGTTAGATACTTCTTTTCTTTCTTTCTTCTTTCTATGACTATCCTCCTTTTCTTTTTTCTTAGTTCTTTTTCTTTGACTTGCTTTAGATGTCCATTTTGAACTGCAAGTCTTTCTGTATCATCTTTATCTTCTTTAGATAGATTCTCCTCAACTTGAGAGGATTCTTCAACTACTTCATCCTTTTGATCTTTAATTTGAATTTGGGATTCAACACTTTCTTCTTGAATTTCAATCTATGTTAAGATTGCTCATCTTCAGTCTATGGTAGTTCTTTTACTGACAATTCTTCTCTTTTTACAGATTGATCATTTTTCTTTTCTCCTTTTTCTTGAGAAGATTGTTCTATTGTTTCATGATTTCCTACACTCAAATTGTTCTTAGCAGAGACATTAGTTTCATTTAGCAATAAATCAATTTCCCTTCAGAAATAGTCTTTAAACTATCTATTACATCTTTTGCATTTTCATAGGTTGCAACATGACTACATATGGTGGGGCATAGAGGATTTAACAAACTATTTTTAGCTTTGATCTTTACTTGCCTAGCTTTTTCATCATCTTTATTTAAACCAATAAAGATAACTTTCCACATTTCAAAATTATTAGTCATAAGGCTTACCTCTATCCCTTTGTCCATTAATCAAAACTCATTCCCTCAAAGTATGGAATTTGTGTGATAGAATATCCTTCAAGAAATATAATAGTAGACATTATTGGGTTAGCCAGATAGATCACTACAAATGTTTATGTAGCCTACTCTGATACCACTTATTGGTCCCGGTAGGATAGGCTAGAACTCAAGATGGGGGTGAATTGGGTTTTATAAAATTAATTTTTTTAACCCCTGTTTGATCAAATCCCTCCCTTTCTTTTATGTTGGTATGCTAATTAAAATGAAGAAATGGATAAAACAAGTAAGAATATAGAGAAAAAGATCAAGCATAGACAGCACACATAACTTATAGTAGTTTGGGTCCTCTCTTGGCACCTACTCTATTCTCTGAGTTAGCCTTACTAGTTGCACTCTAGGTTCCATTAATCTTTTGTAGAATCACACTTGGTTTTCCTAAGCTAACTAAGAACTCATACACAGGTTTTACCGAGCTCACCAAAAACTCACTATTTTAGTTTTTACGAGCTCACCAATAACTCTAACAATGTTGGTTTTCATAAGCTTACCAACAAATTTAACAATGTTCATTTTTCACAAGCTCACCAACAACTTTAACCCAAGTTTTTAAGCTAACTAGCAACTTCTACAAATGAAATAAATGAAATAAGAAATTGCACTTTTTGACATGTTTCTTGTTGAGCGTTGAGGAAGATCTTAGATATAGTTCTTCTTATTGCAGAAGCTCTTCCTTTATGTTGTGGAGAGATTGGCCTTGAAGGAGATTAAAGAATGAAAGCTTTTTTGGAATACGAAAGTGGTAGATCTTGGCCTTTAGGATTTGCAAGAGGATTTCTCTCTTTTTCTTGCTTTTATATTCTCTTTTCTGCTCTCTATCTTCTTCTTTTTTCAAACATCCCTTGAGTTTTCAACCATTGTACATCGTCAGGCGGTATGGAAGGTGCCTAGGACAAGCATCTATGCGCCCAGTGATATACTAGGTAGCTGGACCAAGCAACCATAGATGATTTTCTAGATTTTCTTCTAAGTGAATCTTGCTAACTCCTGACAGGCGGAATGGCAAGCAGCTACTATATCGGCTATGTTCCTAGGCAGTAGGCATAGCCGGTTGGAGAATTTGCTAGGTGTTTCATCTTCTAGTGCTTCATTTCTTAATTCATCTAACTATCTATTGCTAGGTGGTTGCTTCAAGTGGCCGGTATCCTTCAATTGTGTTCTTGCATTTTGCTTCTTTTTGAAACTTTGACATCTTTTATTTTAAATCAAAATGCATTTGTCACAAGTAGTATATATGAAGTATGAATAGTATATTTGATTCATACTTTGTAATGGATGTGTGTATTAAGTATATTTTCTTTTATTTGTTCATACACACATGATATAAGTAAAGATCATGTATATACTATGTCAAGGTATAATAAAATAATTGTTCAATTATGAATATCCAAAAAATGAGTTTCCATAAGTTGTAGATCATGGATAGCCATAATGAATTTGTGCTTTGAGAAAGATGAGTTCACTTAAGCATGTTGTTGTTCTTTTGTCTACAAATGATGTTTTTATGTTTTTCTATTTATGAAGACATACCTATTTAATTATACACATGTTTCCTTGAAGTTTATCAAACATTCTATAATTATCCATTCATGATATACATATGTTGAGAAGCATGGATGTTTGCTTTAATCTATATATTTCATATAAACTTCATCCGATTATGATTTCTTTCTTTCATTAGTTAATACTTCCATGTAGAACATATATATATATATTAATAAAAGATCCACCTATGATATGAAGATGATTGCATAATGGATTACATGATTTTTTATCAGGTAAGCATAGATATGCAAAAGATTTTTGGAAGATAACCAAATAAGAATGCATTTTGACAATTTATTCTTCTAGCAAAACATTTGAAATCATAACAAAGTATGCATGTATGCTTGCTGTTTGAAGTTGGGATGTACATTAGAATACATATGCTTTCTCTGAAGTAATTTATAGTTGAATAAACAGATTGGAAGATTGGTTTCAAGGTTTCTGAAATATATCAATTGTAGACTTCAGAACCTTTGAAGTAATTCTTCAGAGTTTCTGAAATGACTTCTGTGTTTATGACTTGACTTCAGAGGAGTTAATTGGATGTTATAATTTCAAAGGTTTAAAAGTTGTATTGGGTGCTAGTTTTAGAGTTTTGTTATCCTGAAGAATTAAAGAGTTATTTCAGAGTTTCTAAAGTGACTTTAAGTACAAGCCTTGTAATTTCTGAGAAATTACTTTAGGACCTCTAAGGATGCAGAAATTTCATCTTGAAATACTATTAAAGTTTTTGAAATATGTCAAAATTATTCTAATGGTATACATAAGCAATTCAATACAACTTTTAGGCAATGTTTCAATTCTTATAGTCATGTAATCATGTGATCATTATCTTCATAAAGTAATTAATTTATGTATATTGGTCAACATGAATTTTACATATTAGGCACATGTATAGTTCTCATTCTTATTTTTTAATATTACTAATATCATTAGCATAATGTAAATCTAGTACAAATTTTGTTGCCATCAAAATCATCTGTTATACATCTGTAGATCATCACCACAATACTATATGATTTAACAAATAGTATTCCCAATACTCATCTAGATTTAGCTCTAGGGGGCATAAAAAGGTATCCCCGACACTCTTCTGGATTCTAGCTCCAGAGGGCATCAACAAGTGTCCCCAACACTCTTTTAGATTCTAGCTCTAGGGGCCATAAATAAGTATCCCCGATACTCTTCTAGATTCCAGTTCCAGGGGACATAAACAAGTGTCCCCGACACTCTTCTGGATTCTAGCTCTAGGGGGTGTGAATAATTAGCTCTTTTCTGCACTCAGATAGTCATAGCTCTTCCTAAGTCTAGTCTCCACCACTAGGTCAAGGAACTTTACAAGAAATGGATATCAAAAGTTTAAGAACAGGAATTTCTCAGTAAGCATAGGGGAAGGTTTCTGAAAGTTGAATGCAGAAGTAAATGATCTTCCCAAAGGTAGTTGAGAGCCTTCAAAGAAAAGCTGAGGAAGGTTTAAATGTAAGGCTCTTGACTCTTGAAGGATTGCAAAAGGTTTAGCTCAGATCAATAAATGCTCTCAAGAGGTTTTTGAATGATTTTCTAAATACTTGGTTTTTCTATAGCTCTAACGATTCTTTATTTATAGCTACTTTGAATTTTAGTTGGTGGTGGTACATTAATAATAGAGGACATTCTAATTGGTGTATTTTGAATTCTTTGACTTCTGCTTATTCCTCATATTATGGAATGCCTATAGTGCTGACCTTGGAGAAGATGATTTCTAGTTTCTCAATAAGCTCTCATTGAGGTATTACTACAATGGCTACCTCTTTCATCAATATAGAAAGATCATTATTAATGCTGAGCAAAGACCATCAATTCGTTCTAACCATTGCTCATCTTTTACTTATGATAGATGAAGTTTTTGTTCAACTATTCGTAAGACAAAGTTTCTTCATCTTTGTCTTTCATAAGTGACGGACGAATCATTCTTTCTATTGCTACTAGATGAGTCAACCATTCATTTTGTTTGTTTGCTGCATCCTAGAGGCATAGATGTCTTATTGCTTCAGTGCTTCATCTATTGGGTTTGTCTGTTGTAAGTAATAGATAAATTATTGGATTGCAAATGGGTTTTCTTCATGCCTTTGTCTGATGGAATATTTATATGCTTTGTCTATTAATAGCAGATGATCACTAATGAATTCTTTGCTCTGTTAGATACTCCTTGCTTCTTTCGTTTTGTCTGTTGATGATAGATGATCATTGATGAATTCTTTATTCTGCCAAATGCTCCTTGCTACTTCTGCTTTGTCTGTTGATGGCAGACAATGTTTTTATTCTCTTATAAGGATCTTCACTTGTTTCGCCTTTATTTGTTCTCATCAGACAACCATTGGCATAGTTGTGGCTTGCTTATGATAGACGAAATCTATTGTATATATACTATCTTGCATCTTTCAAATATGATATTCCATTTTGATAGACGAATGGAAATAGCTGAGCCCTTTTCGCTCATGCTTTGTCTGTTACAACGCTTCTTCTTTTGCTTCTTTACTTACTCAAGCCTTGTCGCTATGGAATACGTTTTCTATGCTCATTTTCTCTCTAAGGCCTGTAACTTGGTTCTGCATGCTAAAAAGCTTGATAACAATTATTAGTACATAATCTTTAATCAAGTTTTGTTTCTCATCAAAATCATGCATTCATGTCAATAGGATCGACCCTTGCATTGCATACTATACTGGTATAAGTTCATACACTTTTGAGGAATTATAATCTAAACCATCAGAAGCTAAATGTGAAAGAGCACCAATTTGATGCCATTTTTGTTAATAATTGAGACTGATTTAGGAAAAAGCGGCAAACATAAAAATAAGTACTTCAAGTTGTTTGTGTAAAAAATCAAGAATCATTAGATTTGGAGATCATATGTGGAAGTTATGGCCATTAAACCATAACTATCTTTGAACTCAGTCCTATTTTGAATATGCAGAATATGGTATCAATTGTAGTATAATTATAGCATATTTTTAAGATTATTTGATAAATATGTTCAACATTAAAGTTGTATACCTAGAAGTTAACTTTTCAATGCATTAAGAATCATGCAATTTGGAGATTATTTGAGGAAGGTATTGTTAAAATAGTGAAGCTATATCTGGTGGTAAAAGTGGAGATGGGGCTCTAATTTAGTATCATGGTTGACACAAAATGGGCAGTAGAAAATAGAGCCACAGCCTTATTTTTTTGAGCAGAGACTCCAAGTGGGAAGCAAGATCCAATTTTTGTGGAAAATCTTTGAAAATGTACAAAATGCTTAACCCTAATGGAAGGGATATAAAAATATTTTTTGGACACCCTTTTGGGCACTCTTTGGCAAGGTTTGGAGGTGGAGAAACAAGAAAGAAAAGCAAATATAGAAGATTAAAGGTGGAGTCCTCTTGCAAAGAAAGAGGGAGCTAATAGTGAAGCAAAGTGCATAAAACATTATGTGGAGAAGCTTATCTCTTGATCTTTCTTTGTTCTTTTTTAGTCATTTCCCTTTGTTAATCATGTTTAAGATATTATGTATTGTTTTCCTTGATTCCATAATGAGATAAGTATTTTAATCTAGGGAAACAATACAGCTGAATAATGAGTATTTGGTATCATTATGTTTAATGCATTTCCTTATTTGTTCGTCATTTATGTTGAGTATTTAATCTAATGTTAATGCTTGTGAAAGAATGTTGATCATTTCAACATAATGTGTGATTTGATTTGAGGCTAAGAAGTGATAATCAAATTATACCATGATTAACCACCATAAGATGATCATGATGATAGAGATATCCATGAAGCTTATGCAACATTATGGGTTTCTTGGTCCTAAAATATCTTGATTGGTTTGTGATTTTCACAAAGATGTAGAAAATTAGCTAATTGAGATAGGTTGTTATGACTTGAGAAGGAATAGCGATTAACCAAAAAAACTTGTTGTCAACATAGGAGCAAACATTGATTGTTAAACTCATGAAGCTAAATATAATTAATTTGATGAAATCGGAAACCCCTAGATATTTTAATCATTGTCTCTTTATATTTATGCATAATTCACATCATTGCCAGAGTTTATTAATCTAAATCTTTTCTATTTACATTCACATAGCATAATTTAATTATTCAAATAGAACTTAGAGTTAGAGTAGTTGGTACTGTTGAACCAAACAATGCATGTGGCAATCAGTCAAGTTTTGATGATGAGCAATAGCATATGAGTGAATATGTGTGGTACTAACAATTGTGTTCCCAAGCATTGCAGAAAAAAGATCTAAACATATAGGGAAGCAATTTCAATATAGTGGACAATATACACAGCGAATGCATCAACAAGCACAATCTACTATGTAGTCATAGAGCTCAAGCCTCAATGAGTGATCAAGCAAATTGTCTATAGATAAAGTCAGTGTCAGATAGCATCCACCTCAAGAAGATTTTAACAAATTGTTCCACAGACAAGATAGAAAAATTGATTATAATTAATACTTATCCATAACTCAAAGATGAATTTAGTTCGCAGAATAAGAGCCAAATGAAGCAGAAATCAGATAAATGAAGAAGCCAAAATGAAAATAAAATTACTTAAGCATTTGTCTATCATATAAAGCTCATCTGAAAACTAAAGAGGCTAAGGAACCTGTCTGTAATCTATGAAAATATAGAAGATGAAGAAGAAATGGCATAATAACTAAAGAAGAAAACTTTGTCTACCATCTTCACCTACAAGAGTTGTCTGCCACTAGCAACAAACAAATCCATCAAACAACCTTTAAAGAAGCAATTCGTCCATGCCTCAATGAGTAGACTATTACTTAACAGACAACCATCATATAAGCAACTAGAAAAAGAATTTGCCTGCTCACCATAACTTTGTTTGTCATTTATGATAGACAAACCAACAAACAAATCATTTGAAAACTTTGTCTAATGAGTTGAAACTTCATCTGCTAATCTTAATAGATAAACAACTGACAAAGACATTTTGTCTATCAAGGAAGAAGCTTTGTCTATCAAGAAGAATCGCTTGCTACTTACAACAGAGAGAGGTCCTTCAGCTAGCAAAAATATGACTTTATCTGGTGAAGGATACTTTATTTGCTATGAAGTTGTTTTGTCCATACCATAAAAATTGTTTGTCATTTATAATAGACAAAGCAATAGACAAAGCCACCTCACCTAATGAAGGAAACTTTGTTTGTCAAGAGAACAATGTCTGATGAATAATGAAGAAGAGAAACTTTATCTGTACTTCTACGATTTAGCTTTTACTTATAACAGACAAGCCAGAAGATGAAATAAATTGATACAATGGTCTCTAATAACATTGAAGTAGTCTATCATGTGGATCTACTTAGAGTTACTTTGTCTATTACTTACAAGAGATAAATTCAATACATGATTTGAAAAAGTCCTTAGATAAAACATGAATATCATGAAGAGTAGAAGCCATCTATGCCAAACATCACTAACTACACTCTCTGGCCATAATATCATTTGAAGCAAATTTTATAAAGCAAACCAGAAAATTTGAGATTAGTTGAAAATGGAAAGAAATTTAAAGGAAAGTAGTCTACACTCTAACATAGGTTGCAATACTTAGAGCTTATGTCCCTTCAGGCTTAATGAGCATCTTTTCCAAATTAGTGAATGAGTCAGTCAAACAGAAAAGTCTTCATCTGGCATTTGCTAAAACTAAAAGGCACCTTCTTCAAAGAACGGCGTTGCAGGCTTTCCAGCTATAAGTGAGTCTCTCAAGAAGATTGCTTTTCAATGGGAGAAATCAGAATGGTCTTCAAGATTAATAGAAAGCCAACTATCTCCAACGAGTAGAAGTTTCTAAAGCAATATAAAGGTAATAGAGTGTCAACAAAGAAGGTTGAGGAAGATAAGAGAAAAATAAGAACAGAGTTCAAATGCATAACATATCTCTCAATGAGACTATGCTTCCTCCTAGATAATCAATCTCAAATTGCATTGATAGACAATGAGCCTAAATATTCTATCATAATCATATAACTGGAGCATTGATATCTAATAAGCTTCAATGAGATATCATTTTATATATAAGCTTAATCTTTGTATAAATTAACCTAAGAAAAGAGGCAATGTAATGTGCAAAAAGAGTGTTGTCAAATCAGCCATGTGAGTTAGTGGTGAACTCAAGAAAACCACATTGTATGAGTTGTTGGTGAGCTTTAGAAAACCAATAAGTTTGCTAGTGATCTTTAAAACCAATGAGTTTCCCGGTTAGCTATAAAACTAGAAGAATGTCGAAGACACTAGTTTACACCCCCTAGAGCTGGAATCCAGAAGAGTGTCGGGGACACTTGTTCATGACCCCTAGAGCTGGAATCTAGAAGAGTTTCGAGGACACTATTGTACTTCCTTTGTATGAGATATATTGGAACCCAAGGCACAATTAATTAGTGCCCTTGGAAGAGTGGATGTAGGGATGGGGTTCCCAAACTATTATAAAAATTGTGTTGACTATGTGTGTTTGCTTGCCCGTTCTATTTTTCATGCACTTCACTATTTTCATTAGTTGCTTGATCAATTATTTTATATCTTTCATTACTTCATCATACATAATGTTATCACTCACATTATCACACACACACACACACACACACACACACACACACTATAACCTGTTTGCATAGGAATGAGCAAGAGAAGTTGAACTTGAAAAGTGAAGCAATCATACGATCAAACATGGAATTACATATATACTACATCACTACTTCCTCTTGGCTCATCAAGTTTTATTTGACCATAATTTTATTTGCTCAATTCACCACTTCCCTCTTGAGCTATTCATCTATATGGGACCAACAGGTATTTGGCATACATATATCCTTATGGAAATGATATCTTACTCACTCTTGATTACTTGTTCACGACATGTGCACTTGCGATAAGGAAAACCTGCAACAGGTTTTTGGCATCGTTGCAGGGGACTTACATTTTACCAATATCAAAATAAATAATTCTAGTTTTATTTCAAATTTTTTCTTTTATTTTTGTTGTTTATTGCAATTTTTGGTTCCTTTTTCATAAATTTTTTTTAAGCATCATGACAACCATACTTGAACACATTGAAAACTTAAACAAGTAGCAATGTAATGTATATGCTAACACATATAATCTAGGATGGCAAAATCATCTAAAATTTTCTTGGAGAAATAATCAAAATATGGGGCATCCTGAACAATAATTTCCAAACCACAAATTTGGAAGTTGCTCTACTTTAGTTGGTTAATACTACAAATAAGCTCTTGAATTACATGGCCAATACAAAAAAATTCTGTCAATTGGGTGCAAATGCTATTCAAATTCCTCACTTTTGTGTGATTTCTAATAAGGCAACCATCCTAGTAAAGAATGTTAAGTTAGAATCCATTTAGAAAGAAGACAAATTTGGAGGTTGCATTAGCTCAGTTAGCTAATACCACAAATACGTTCATGGCCAATGTAGACAATTTCATGGCAAAGGCAAGAGACAATTTTTAGAATCAACCTGCTTTGATACAGAATTAATCTGTGCAGATCTAGACTCTAGAAATTCAAACTACTCAGTTGGCTAATATGTTCAATAGCCTACAAGGTAATTTGCCTAGCAACATAGAAGTCATTCTAGGAGAATAATGCAAGGCGATCTTCTTGAGCAATGGAGAAGAACTAAATACCCCATTGAGTGGTGACAAAGCTAAGCCAAAAGATCAAGAGCAAGTGGAATTTTTTCTTGAAGATGTTTATGAAGATTCACTTGAAGCATGTCTTATTCAACCAAGTGACCAAAGAATTGGGAATGAGGAGAGAGGAGTGGAAAACTTTATGGAGGCCAACCTAAGACAAAAGGCACTGAGATCTGAGGAATTCAAGCAACTCACTAAAAAGCCTAATAGATCAATTGAAGAGCCTCTGATTCTTGAACCTAAATGCTTCCCCTCTCATTTGAAATATGATTATGGAGTTTGTTCCTTTCCAATAATTAATTTTTCTTCTCTTACAGTGCCAAGGAAGAAAAGCCTCTACAGATACTATGAAAGTGAAAGTGTGTATTCGATTAGACTGTAGAAGATATCAAGGGAAATAACCTTGTCTTTTATTTGCATAATGTTCAAATTAAAAGCGACAAAGCAGGGAAGAAATTTAAAGTGAATGGATAATGGAGAATAGTCAAGCTAAAGACTATAAATTAGAACTACTTCCCATCCCTTCTCTCTTAGGATTTCTAGTTCTTTTTGTGTTTTATTTTGTTTTATCTATTTGCTTAAGTTCTTTTTGGTTTTCTTGATCCCATCAAAAGTCCATTTCCATGATCTAGGCAACTTCCATTTGCTATCAAAGGAGAATATATTCACACAAGGAAGTTTCTTTCCCCCTTATGCATTTTTGTTTAAACATTGAGGACAATGTTTAGTTTAAGTTTGGGAATATTTAGGGATATTTGGGGATTTTCATTTAGTTTTAGCAAAAAAATCATCAAATTTAGATACATTCTTTCAATGATCTTCACTTTTTGATATCTTAGCTAAGACACTCCAAGAGCAATTGTGCTAAAATATTGAAAATAAAATAGTATCTCTCCTAATGATCAATAACTTATGCTTAGTTTTTTATTAACACTGTACATGATTTAGAAGGAAGTATAGGCACTACCTTGTGATTAGTATTTCTTCTTAATGAATGATAATTTTTCTTTATTAAACACATTATGTTATGATCTTGTGAAGTATATGTGGATTAGTTGATGATGTTATGAATTCAGTGACATTTTTATTTATATGATGCTAGAACTTGTTTGATTACCCCTCAAGGAAAAATTTTACATAACATGTTTACTTGAAAGTGATTTAGGAATTCTTTGATTAGTTTGAGCCTTTCAACTAACCTAGTACATTCATTATCACTAGTGTCCCCATTGAGCTTCAATGAAAAGAATAACATATGCAAAGCATATGAAAGAATACCATTCAAATTTTCCTTCTTAAGCTTTGCCATCCTAACCCTTTGAGCCTAAAAAACCATGTTTGACCATTAAGAGAAATATTTGATACACATGGTTGTTAGAGATGTATGAGAGAGCAAATGAAGATAAGTTTGGGGGTCATTAAAAGAAGAATGCCAAAATAAAGAAAAATGACAAAAAGAAAAGAATTAATAAGAATTCATCCTTAATTGGGGGATCAAATCCCAATGAACTTCAAAGAAAACAAATTTAGGGACATGGTAGTAATATAGCCCATCAAACAGAGAGAAACCCAGAAAAAAAGTCAAGAGAGTGAACTTTCATGAGTAACTTATTTATGGTCTCTTACTTTGTGAATCCTTATTCATTTTCTTTTGTTAGCCAAACCTAAGGCCCCATTACAAGCTTAATAAAGGCCTATATATCCAAGTGAACAGAGTTGTATACATTAGCGAAAAGGGATTATAAATAACAAGACTATGGGATGTTTTATACAGATCATTAGAATCATTGAATTGAAGGTTGTTGATTGAAAAACATGCATACAGCATGAGGTTGATAAAGCACACATATACAATTTTACTATGTGAAAAGATTGATGAAGCATAAGATTCATGAGATTACTTGCAAAGTATTTTGCATGATTTTTTAGTTATGTATACATGTGTAATTTTTCTGGCATATTCTTGATTGTTTAAGATAGATGATCTTGAATGTCTAATGAGACATGACTGTTGTTTTGCTCTAGGATGATCAAAAGATAAGATTAGGGATATTCAATAAGCTCATAATCTACCATATTTTAATGCCTAAATTCACATATTTTGAAACTTTATTTGACATAACTACATTTGATGAAATATTACACTAAATTATGTCAAAAAGAAGCTAAATGAGAAAGAGCACCACTTTGATGTCATTTTTGGTACTGGTTGAGAATGATTTAGGAAAAGTGGTAAACATAAAATTTGACATAATTCACATTATCTTTCCAAAAAATATATTCAATATGAAAGTTATAGATCTAGAGGTTATCTTTCCAATGCATTAAGAATCATGTAATTTGAAGATCGTTTAAGGAAGATATTATTGAAACAATGAAGTTACATATGGTGGAAAAAGTGGAGCCACAGCTCCAAAAAGCTAAGCTGAGGCTCCAATTTAGGATCATGGTTGACACAAAATGGGTAGCAGAAAATAAAGCCTTAACTCCAAGTGGGAAGCAAGATCCAAATTTTGTGGAAAAGCTTTGAAAATGTACAAAATGCTTAACCCTAATGGAGGGGATATAAAAAAAAGTTTTGGGCACCCTTTTGGGCACTCTTTGGCAAAGTTTGGAGGTGGAGAAATAAGAAAAAAAGGCAAATATAGAAGATTGAAGGTGGAATCCTCTTGCAAAGGAAGAGGGAGCTGACAGTGGAGCAAACTGCATAAAACACTACATAGAGAAGCTTATCTCTTGATCTTTCTTTGTTCGTTTTTGGTCATTTCCCTTTGTTAATCATGTTCAAGATATTTTGTATTATTTTCCTTGATTCTATCATGACCTAAGTACTTTAATCTAGGGAAATAATGTAGCCAAATAATGAGTATTTGGTTTCATTATTTTTAATGCATTTCTTTGTATCATCTGTGTTGAGTGTTTAATCTAATGTTAATGCTTGTGAAAGAATGTTGGCCCTTTCAACATGATGTGTGGTTTGATTTGAGGCTAAGAAGTGATAATCAAATTAGACCATGATTAAACACTATAAGATGATCATGATAATAGAGATATCCATGAAGCTTGTCCAACATTACAGGTTTATTAATCTTAATGCATCTTGATTGGTTTGTAATTTTCGCAAAGATGTAGGAAATTAGCTAATTAAGATAGGTTGTTATGGCTCGAAAAAGAACAACGATTAACCAAGAGAAACTTGTTGTCGACATAGGAGTAAACTTTTATTGTTAAACTGATGAAGCTAAATATGATTAATCTAGTGAAATCAAAAACCACTAGATGTTTTAATAATTGTCACTTTATATTTATCCATAATCCACATCATTGTCAAAGTTTATTAATCTAAATCTTTTCTATTTACATTCACATATCACGATTTAATCATTCAAACAAAATTTAGAGTTAGAGTAGTTGGTACTTTGCATACATATATCCTCGTGGGAATGATATCTCACTCACTCTTTATTACTTGTTAGCAACTCGTGCACTTGCATTAAAGAAAATCTGCAACAAGTTTTTGAAGAGTTCAACTTAGGTACAAATGAAGATAAGAACCTTACCTTTATTGCCAAATCCTTAGTAGAATAGGAAAAGCAATTACTAATGGATCTTTTCAGGGAATTCAAAGATGTCTTTGCATAGACATACTCTGAAATGCTTAAGTTAGATCCAGATATTGTAATGCACTATGTGCATATTTCTCTAAGTAAACAGCTAGTGAAGCAATCTCCAAGGGAGTTCAAACCTGACTTAGAGCAACAAATTATTAATGAGATCAACAAGTTTCCGGAAGCCAATTTTATATGAGAAATTAATTTCCTGAGATGGATCTTCAGTGTTGTACTAGTAAAGAAAAAGAATGAGCAATCCAAGTTTGTGTTGATTCCATAATCTCAATGAAGCTTGCCTAAAAGATGAGTTCCCACTACCACATACAGAACTCCTTATCGACAGCACATCACTCCAATGGGTATATTTTTGTTATAAAGTTATGCTATTTAGATTAAAGAATGCTGGAGCAACTATCAAAGAGTCATGCAAGTAATCTTCTATGACATGCTTCACAAACACGTTGAATTCTATGTCGATGACTTGGTGGTAAGATCCAATGGTCAAGATCAACATCATGAGGATCTACGCATAGTCTTTGTGTGACTAAGGAAAAACAAGCTATGTATGAACCCACTCAAATTTGCATTTACAGTCGAGTTAGAAAAATTCTAGGGATTTATTATCCGCCATCGAGGAATTAAGGTGTATCCCTAAGAAGTGAAGGCCATTAAGAATATGCCTCCCCCAAGGAACATAGATGATTTAAGAAGCTTGTAAGGCAAGTTATCTTATATTAGAAGATTTTTTGCCAACTTGGTGGGGAGATATCAGCCATTTCACCATCTACTCAAGAAAAATGTAGCCTTTGTTTGGAACGAAGCTTGCCAAAAAGCCTTCGATACCATCAAAGAATTGCTTCACAATCCTTCAGTTTTAGCTGCACCAGTTGAGGGTAAATCCATTATTCTGTACATCTTCATGAGCAAGCAATCACTGGGGTATTGATCGCATAAGAAAATCAAGATGGTAAAGAGCAAATATTGTATTACCTTAATCGATGGTTGATTGATGCAGAATGCAATTATTCATATTTTCAATAGCTACTTTATTTCCATGGGAGTTTTCTAGTTAAGTTATTTAAGTTCCATGACATAGCAAAATCATATAGGTGCCACCTATGCAACATCAAAGTCTTGGTCTCAAAAGTCAATGTGATGTGGACATGTTGTGGAAATTGATCCAACATTGTTTGACTTTCCTAGTAACATCTCAGTTTCTATTTGTTGGAGAATAATAATCTATCATAATCTAACAATGCTGACTAGAGGTTCAATCACTTTCTTTCTATTTTCTTATGTTTATTACCCAGTTAACAATCTCATCTCATGACTGATCATGACTTCCTTGATTGTATGGGTAGAGTTCTTCATTTGCTGGTGACATTTTCTACCTAACTGCATGGATGGAGGCAAAGTTCCATGGGCAACTGTGTAGGTAGGCTTCCTTCTCTGGTTGCACTTTTCAAACTACATGGTTGAAATTTTCTTCAACTATATAGGTTAACTATGCTAGCTCCTTGGTTGCGTGGATTGGAGCAGCTTTTTTGGTAAGATTGGTTCAATAATGATGATAATTTCAATTGCACGAGATGACTATGCTAGCCCACCTCTACCATTGCCAGCACCCTACCATCTCAATTGCATAGCATGTCAGCACAAGCTAAAAGTAGTTGATTGCAACATCTACCCATATGTCTTGACTCCATGGATAGAGGCTTGCTTTTGCAAGGCTCCTTGACTGCATGGGTAGGTAGATTTCATTGCTACCGTGACTACATGACACATCAGCATAAAACATCTTCCATTTGTCTCAGTTGCAAGGGTAAAGAGGGGAGATTTGCTTGTGCGGGTAAAGCTTTTACCCCCTGAATAGGCAACATCTAAGTCATCAAAACCCATCTGGTGTACAAGTGACCATTATCTCGTTGGTGGACAGGGACTCCCATCTGCTTTGGCTAGAATTTCCATTATTGGCCATCTTTTTTGATTGGGTGAATGAAGAATGAATCCAGCTACTTCACTCAAAGTGCAAACACATCTCTGCTATCTGGGTCCAAATTCAAGAACAACTCCATCTATTGCAAACAAAATCATAAATGGCTAGATTTTCCAAACATTGGCAGTTTGAAAATGGTAATTTTAATTATCTAAATTAATTCTTTTCTAAGAGAAATTATCTCTCTGGCCCCTCTGGCCCTCAAAGAAATCTATGTCTTATCCATGCTAGATTAGCCAAATGCCATCTTCCGGGACTCAAGTGGCTTGTACACGCATCAACTAGCAATGGCTAACTCTTGAACCTTGTCCACATGCAGACAGGTTCTCTTCGTTAAGTTGGAATGTTACCAATGGTGTTGCAACTTGTTCCATTTCTTTCACTCATGGGTTGGGGCTTGTAAGTAAGAATTGAAGATATTTTCTTTGTGATATGATGAATTGGAATTATAACTCCATGGTGTATTTGTAAATTTGTATTTAAAAGATTCAATGATTTATATGTTGAACCAAATGGTATATATGACAAACAACCAAGTTTTAATGATGAGTGAACACTTGTGGTACTGACAGTTGTGTTCTCAACTATTGTAGAAACAAATGAAAATGATATACAGGGAAACAACTCAAATAAATTTGATAGCATATATAAGGACTATCAAAAGCAAGATTCACTACACTAAAAGAAAACAAGAATGCTCACAAAAAATGGCATTGAAACTTTGAGAACAAGCACAAAGCATATAGGAAGCTATGATGTTCAAGCCTCAATGAGTGACCGAATAGATCTTCTACAGATAAAGTCAGTATTACAAATCATTCCACGAACAAGTTAGATAAATTCTTCCTATACAACATCTATCTGCTAACAAAGATTGTAGAAGCAAAGATGAAATGGAATCGAACTCAGATAAATGAAGAGCTAAAGATAAAGTCAAACTAATCAAGCATTTGTCTCTCATATAAAGTTAGTCACACACCAAAAAGGAGAATAAGGAACTCATCTACGACTTAGTACAGATGAAGAAGAAGACAAAGTATAAGCGACACAGTGGCCATAGATGAATAGCTTACTTTATCTACCATCCTTGTCTACAAGTTGTCTGTCACTTGCAATGGATAAACCAAAAGATGAACTAATGAAAAGATGATTTGTTAGTGGCTCATCAATTTGTCTATTACTTACAACAGACAAATCAATAGATGAACTGTTGAAAAGATGATTCTTCTATGCCTCTATAATTCGTTTGTTACATGTAATAAACAAACCAATAGACAAATTGCTAGAAAGAGAATTCACCTATGCCTCGTTAATTCATCTATTACTTATAATAGATAAACCATCAGACAAACTACTTGAAATATATTATCTACACCTTCCAAATTTATCTGCAGCTCTCTATAGATAAATCAATAGATAAAGTGAATTCATCTACTGTGAAGAAGTCTTGTCCGTGCCAACAATAGTTGTTTGTTACTTACAGTAGACAAAGCTACTTCGTATGGTGAGAACTTCGTTTGATGAATAGTAAGTGAAGAACTTTGACTGCACCTCTGCAATTTGTTTGTTACTTATAACAAACAAACCAGAAGATGAATTAAAAAGCTATAATGAACTCAAGCAAATTTATAAACATGAAGTTGCCTACTCTATCCTTTGGATCAACTCAAAGCTAATTTGTTTGTTACTTACAAGAGACAAACTGAACTTGATCAAACAAAATTGTCAAACAAATTATGGTTGAATTATTATAGTACATCATGAAGAGTAGAAGCTACTTATACTAGACAATACTGGTTGTACTCTCTGGCTAAGCTTTCACTTGAAATAGATCTTATTAAATTATTGAATAAATCAAGCTTAGTTGAAGATGGAAAGAAATTCAAAGGAAAGTAGTCTTCGCTCTGACAAAGATTACAATTCTTAGAGGATGCATCCCTTCAAGCCTAATAAGCATCTTCAAAAAGAATGAAAGAGCCATTCATGCAGAAATTCTTCATCCAATGTTTGCTAAAATTGAGAAGTCATCTTCTTCACGGAAAGTGCTATAGGCTTTCTAACTAGAGCAAGTTTATTAAGAAGAAAACTTTGCAATGGGAGAAAATTCAGAATGGTCTTCAACATTTGATGGAAGCCATCTACTTTCAATGGGCAAAAATTTTTGAAGCAGTATAAAGGTAGTGTAGTGTCAATGAGAAGGTTGACAAAGCTGAGAGAAAGATGAAAAGAGGAAAAGAGCTTAAACAAGTTACCTCTCTCAATTAAACAATGCTTTCTCCAAGATAATCAATCTCCATTGTACTAATAAATGATGAGCCATAAAGATCTATCTTAGTTATATTTTTGGAGTATTGATATCTATTGTGCTTCAATGAGTAATCATTTTATATGTGCTTAAACTCTATACAAATCAGCCTAGTAAAGAGGCACAGTAATGTACAACTTGAGTGTTGTTAGTCAGCTATATGAGTTTGTGGTTAGCTTGGGAAAACCACATTGTAATGACTTATTTGTGAGCTCTGAAAAACCATTAAGGTTGTTGGTAATTTTTTGAAACTAGTGAGTTTCTTAGTGAGCTCGAGAAAACTAGAAGAGTGTTGGGAGCACTATGTTTATGCCCCTTGGAGCTGGAATCCAAAAGAATGTTGGAAACACTTATTTATGTTACTTGGAGCTGGAATCCAAAAGAGTGCTAGGAGCACTAATGTAAGTGATAGTGGAACCCAAGGCACAATGTGTGTGATCTTGGAAGAGTGGATGTAGGGACGAGGTACCCGAATTACTATAAAAATTGTTGTATGTATTGTCTTCTTGATTGGTTTACTTTGCATGTTGTTGTCCTATTATTACATTATACATATCATCACACCCACACACTATAACCTACCTAAAATGAGAATAGCTAAGGAAAGTTGAATCTGTGTATGGAGCAGACATAATGATTGAACGAACAACTATAAAAATCTCATATGCATTACAATATCATTTCTACTTAGCATAAATTTTTATTTGGTCATAATTTTCATATACTTAATTCACCCCTCTCCTCTTGAGCTATCTACTATTTAGGACCAACAAGTGGTATCAAAGCAGGCTTCGCAAGTTAACCTTGACCATCGAAATTTAACTTGTGAAGAGATTCTCAAGGCTAAATCATTTCACAATACTCTTGCTCAAGGACAATTTATTTATAGACCTTTCTACTTAATTTTATTTGTTATAGATTCCAAAAACTCAAAATTCATAGTTTCTTAATAAGTTTGATAAATTATCTATGTGTAGATTTGTTAAAGATACAGAATAAATTATATATAACAAAGCTAACAATGCCCAAAAGATCTAAGAAATTGACTCTATGCAGGAGCTGCAGGAACAAAAGAAATGAGAAGAATCAACCTATGAAAAATCCAGAGGATCTGAAGACAACCAAGTAAGTATCTTTTTCTAGCAATTCAAGATAATGAGGTAATCTTTCAGACTTTCAAGAAATTTATGGTGATTTTTAAGCTTTGATTAGATTGCTTTAAAATTTAAAATATATTATTCTGAGTCGTTATGTATACATTGCACACTAATTTGTCTACAAAAAATGCTCCCAACCATATGCTCCTCACTGCTTCACTCATGCATTTGATATAAACTTGAGAGATTAGTCATTCAAATCTTTATAAATTAAAATCTCCTAATCATAAGTGAGCCTCACACACAAAATCAAGCTCTCGGACAATCAAGTTTATCTCGGACCAAAAATAAATTGAAAATCACATCATCTCATATCCGCCTGCAAATGAAGTTACTACTTTGTCTGTAGGTTTGTCTTAAGCTATCTAATTCATCTGAGGCCCTCGAGGTTTGACTCTAGACTCGATAAAAACCCCTCTTTTAACCTTGTCTCATACTTACCTTTCCCATTCACTATTAGTGACATAAAAACCTCTCATTAGAAGAAGGCAATTCAAATCCTCATTGTTCCCCTCTTCACTCCTCGTCCCCTTGGCACCATTTTTCATTTGCTTATCTCACTACCAAGAACCCCCAAACTCTTCCACATCAAAGCCTCAACCTCGACTAATGGAGATGGCGGATTCAAGAATAGCAAAGATGACTCCAACATCCACATCCGACGGAAAAAGGAACAGAGAAGAGTCAGAGGAAATGTATCCATCTTGGAAAATCATAATATGGAAAAACAGACTTCTAGAGGTAACTTTCTAGAATAATGAGCAAAGTTGCCACAAATATATGAACACATATGTTAATAGAAAGGTGTTGAAGGGTAAATCCATTGAATTCAAAATCTTTGAAAAGATGAAGTTAGAAATCTATGATTGGATAAGCTTTCAGGGATGGAAAGATTTTATGAGTCGCAGAGACGAAAGTTATTCTAGAGTAGTAAAAATACTCCTTTGCAACTAAAACCTTAAGCTTAAGAAATTATGGATTGGACACAAGGTAATAGATCTATCTCCTGAAAGCATCAAAGAGTGTTTAAATCTTCCCCTGGTTGAAAAGCAAACGTTTGAATGGCCAACACCTAGAAGAGAGCTATTCTCACAATTAACAGGGATGTCTATCCATGATGATGTAAAGAACTTAAATCCTAAGCATCTAGATGTGAATCTAAGACTTGCTTACATTATCCTCAATGATAACATTTATCTCAAGATTGGAAGCAAGGATAATATTTCTGAGAAAGATGTAAGGGCTCTTTGGGCACTAAAATACAAAAAGAAATTAGATCTGGCCAAACTCATGTCTAAACAGCTTTATTAAGTTAAATCATCAATAAGATAAATCATCAGTAAGACATCCTCTAGCCTATGGAATGGAAATGGCTCAAATTCTACGAAAGGCAGAGGTGGATTTATCATATGAAGTTCTAGAGAAGCTTAAAAATTCAGACATAGTTTATAAAGTGATATTGAAAAGGCTGGAAATATACATATCTTCAGGTGGTATAGTCACTAAGAAAGCAAGAGGGCCAAGCCAACCAAAAAGGCTTAGAGAAGAAGAAGAAGAATAAGAAGAAGAAGAAGAAGAAGAAGAAGAAGAAGAAGCAAGGAATGAGGAACATGTACAAATAGACACAACAAGAGGAGAAGAAACAATAGCAATGGAAGAAGAGGCAGCAGCAGCAGCAAAACCATCTCCACATCACAGTCCAATTCCATCTCCTTCCAGACCTAATCATTCACCTCCACCAACCCAATACATTTTACAAAATCTTAAGAGCAAGCTCCTAAATATTGAAATGTTCATTGCAACCCTCACCTTTAGGATGGACTCATTAGATAAAAAGGTGGACACTCTACTCTCCTTAATTGAATCCATCAAAAGTCAAAAGAAACCAACTTCTGTCTCACCAGTTAGGATTGTTCACACCTCACCAGCTCCCCAATCTCATCATTCACATCACTCCTCTTCTACTGCATCCTAACATCATACAACTCACAAATCTCCACTTACCACTCACCCCATTACAATGAATCCTCCACAAGAATCTCCTCAATCTAACTTAGTGTCTTCTATATCTGAGTCAAAAATTATCATAAGTGAAATCTTTAAATCTCTAAAATCCACCTCTAAGAAACATTCATCTCAAGAAAATCCCTCTCCACCTCCACAATCCACTAATCAGTCCACTTCATTCAAACTTGTTCAAACTTCACAATCTTCCCTTCCATCTCCAGTCACTTCTCAATCACCTCTCTCTCCTTCTAAAATTAGTCAACCCACACCATCAGATGCCATGCCTTCTACATCAAAAACTTATCAAATTTAGCATCCCAAATTCCTGAAACATACATCTTCAACTCCTAAAAATCCAAAATTAAAAATGATTTTAAAAGAAATTGAACCTAAACAATAGTAAATCAAATGTTTCCCTTCACTTTTCAATCACAAGCCAGATCTTTCACTCTTTCTAATCTTCCTTTCCTAGAATTTGAAGATCGGAATTTTCTTGACATTATAAGAATAATAAAAGGTCTAACCAAAACTTTCAAACCCAAACCACTTCCAGATGATGATAAAATTATTGATAAGAAACTAAATGAGTTCACCCAACCATAATCAAACACTAACCCTTCTGTTGAACCATCTCCTTCTACAACACATCCACCTTCTTCCAATTCTAAACCTCCTACAAGATTCAAAGTTCTAGCCTCCAAGCCCTTAACAAGCAATATACTTAGAACTGCCTCTAAATCTCCTCCCTCCAGCTCAACCTCCATAACTCATGCTACCCTCATATATTAAATGGATGCCAACACTGTAGCAATTCATTATGGCAAGCCTCCTCCATAGCCAAAACTATTAGATGACAGTTATCGGGCAAGCATCAGACTCGCTGTCAATCCTGAAATAGCTCCAAATCACTTCATGATGACTTATACCCTTCATGAGAAATGGATGATTGCCAACAAGGACGCATAGGCTCAAGGACTACCTGCTCCTCATCCACAATTGATGGATCCTAAATATATACAGAAAATCCAACTTGTCCATAATATCCCTAAGGCTCTTAATGTGGAATTCCCATCCAATCAATGAAGTCTCTCTAAAACCTTGCTCTACTTCATGGTCATTGATATATTTTGTCACATAATGTATATTTCTCACATCAATGAAATTATTGTTTGGTTATGTAATTATACTTTTTTTATTTTGGTTATCATCACTTGAATGTTACCCTTCTATTGTATGAGAACTATTCCTCTCTTATGATCTATCTTTTTGATTTTGACAGAAAGGGGGAGAAATATAGTAAAACTTGAGTGAAATTAGAAAAATAGAGAGCAAAATATAATATCTATTCAGGGGGAGCCACATGAGCTAAAATAGTGCACCAAGTTAAGGGGAGCCATAACATTAATAAATATCTTGCTTAATTCTCTTGTGCTTAAGTATATGGTAATTTTACTCTCTTGAAAGGTATTTCACTCAAATGATTTGTCATCATCAAAAATGGGGAGAATGTTGAACCAAATGGTAGGCAAGTTTTGATGATGAGTAAGAACATAAGAGTGAACACTTGTGGTACCGACAGTTGTATTCCCAAGTATTGTAGAAAAAAATATAAATAAAATATAGAGAAATAACTCAAATGAAGTGGATAACATATATAAGGACTACTAGAAGCAAGATCTACTATACCAACAGAAGACAAGAATGCTCATAAAGAATGGCACTGAAACCTTGAAAAGAAGTCATAAATCACATCTGAAGCTATGACGTTCAAGCCTCAATGAGTGACTGAATAAATCTAATATAAATAAAGTCAATATCAGATAACACCTACCTCAGCCAGATTCAGACAAATCATTGATGGTTCAAATTTAATACCTCGCAAGTGCACGGTCGATGTATAGTCTAGTGTGCTTATGCAAGGGTCGATCC
>JAYJMB010038870.1:0-33118 GCA_036873735.1 Pouteria campechiana | reverse complement strand
TTCCCAAAAGCTCTACGTGCAAACGCGCTTCCTGTAAGTGCTTAAAAGCCACCGCCAGGCCAAACAGGCCCTTAGTACAAGGAAGAAAAAATCATTTATGCAAGGATATTTGAATGAACACTTAGAAAAAGAGAATAAAAGTTATGAAAGGATTCATGGAAGTTTTGGGTTTGGAGCAAAAAATAAAATGAGCATTGCCATTTTAGATTATTGTAGCATATAACCTATCTTTAGTACATCTACTTGAGAGAGAGATGAACACTTGACAACATTCAAGCATGGATTACTTACAAGTCAAATAAATTGTTTCCCACCTAGAAAGGTAAATCAGTCATTCTGTAGAGATTGTAAGTTCATACCAAATATAAGTCTAAATAAAAAACATAAGAGAATTGAGAACGGACTCACATAGAAATGAAAAAAATATATCATATTAATATAAAAATAAAATAAAATTAAATAGCATAATTTGAAAGAAGACAATAGGGAATATTAAAAAAAAAGATAATACAACTGAAAAAATTAAACAAAGCAAAAATGAGCTGAGTGCATTAGAAAAGTCAGGAAAGATGTCTTGAGGATATATCGAGATAGAGTCGCCACTTGAATACTTGAATAAGGAAGCTTCAGGCGTGTTTGGTAATGAGGACGAAAGGGTGGAAAACTTTGATGTGATTTGATATCTTAACTACCTAACAACCCTATTTTTCCTCATTATTACCTATGTTTCCAATCATTATTTTTCATCTTTCTATACATAAAGCCTACTTATTTTATCTTTATTCATATATTTATAATCAAAAACACCTATTACATCACATCATTTCCCTCCCTTTTCCACGTTCCTTTTTTTTTTCCCATTTTTTTTCTCATTACCAAACACACCCTTACTATAGAAACAAAGGTACCCAAAAGACCATCAATTAGAAATAGAAAATTTTAAACAATTGCAAGAAACTGGAAATGGAATAAAAGTGCAACAATGTACAAATTTTAAAAGCCATACTAAGGAAGTCATAGATCAAAACATAAGGCATATAATCATCATTACAACAAATCAGATATTAGACAAGGTGAAAATGATGTATTTAAAACTGTTAAGCTTGCAAAATTAACAGTAAGAGAGATAAAGATATAGCCCATAGCAAACGCGCTAGAAGTGACAGTTAAAATGTCTTGAATCTCTTGATCAAGGATAATGAGATCAGAAAAAGATGGAAAAATTATTTTCATAGTTTATTAAATATGGACCAACCAAAGAGTGTAAGATTAAATAAAACTGTAAACCTAAATGAAAATAAGACATTAGCTACTTTAATAAAATTAGAACATCTAAAGTTAAAAGGACCTTAAGAAAGACGAGAATATAAAAAGTTCTAAGGCTTGATAATATACCAATTAAGGTTGAAAGTGCATGAGAAATATTGGTATAATTGGTTAAAAAATTATTCGATATGATTATAAAATCTAAAAGAATGACAAATGAATGGAAAAGGAGATATACGAAGCTGTATTAACTATGGTGGAACAAAACTTATCAACCACACTATGAAGTTTTGGAATAGAATAATTGGGCAAGGGTTAAGGCATGAAAACAAACATATTGGAAAACTAATTTAAGTTTATGCTGAGAACATTAACTACTAAAGTTACATCCTTACTAAGATAATTCAGGCGTATTTGGTTTAAAGTAAAATAGATGTAAAAGAAGAGGAAAAGTAAAACAAGTCTACTAAAAGAGAAAGTGATGATGTAAGCAACATAGATGGGATGTTATCTATAAAGTGAATAAATATGAAATAGATAAACTTTAAAAAAAAGATAGGTAATGATATAAAAAAGTTAGGATATTTATGGATAGTTATAGATAGTTAAATGCCTCTTTATCTCAAAACCCTTTTTAGAGAAGTGAAAGAGATGAAGAAAAACCTCCACACTATTTTCATTGATTGGTAAAAAGCATAAAAGGGAATTAACATGATAGGTGTTTCCAAAAAAATTAATAAAATAACATAAAACAATCTACTGCTACTACTACTACTGTTCTATAACAAATGTGAGGATCATGTTCAGTACTAAGTCCTTGCAACTTTGATCTAGTCATGGATAACCTTACTCAACATGACAACAAGAGTTGCCTTTGCACGTACTCTAGTCAAATGACATAGTTTTAGTAAATGAAAAAAGAGAAATATAAATTTTAGGCTAGAAAAATGGCAGGATGCTTTAGTACCTAAAAATCTCTGAGTATGTAAAACTAAAATGAGTATGTGGAACATAATTTTAACAATGGTAGGAACATAAATGAAGAATTAGTTAAGATTGTGGGTCAAATAGCATCACAAAGATACTAGAAGTATCTAGGATCAATAATTGACAAAATTGGAAAGGTTGATAAGAATGTTACATATAGAATTCAAGGTACACGGAAGAAATGGTGTTGTGTTTCAAAAATTTTATATGGTTGCTGAATGCAAACCAAAATAATGGGGTATTTAAATAGTGAGGAACCAATTTTCCAAGGAAGATAACACCTGATGTAACATATCTCTCACTTAAGAACCCTACTTTTTGCCATCATGACCTTTGTTTCTCACAAATAAACAAATATATATATATACACATGTATGTATTTTGTTGTTATTCTCTTTATTGCAACATTAATCTTAGGGTGATGAAATCATTTCTCACTCAGACAGAGGAAAATTTTCATTTCTCACTATTCAAACACCCCCAGAAAGAAAATCTTACAAGACAACTATAAAATCAACCATGCCTTGTGGTGATGAATGTTGGGCAATTAAAGAACAACATACTCATGAGCGTGACTGAAGTGAGGATGTTGAGATGAATGTGGGATAAAAGTAGAGAGAGTAAGATTAGAAATGAAGTAACTTGAGATAATATAAAGGTAGAATCAATAGGAAATAAGATGAAGGAAAGTAAACTTATAAGAATACTTACGCTTAGTGAGAACATAGCCTTGGATCAACAAGAATGGCACAAGTGGATCAATGTAACCCCACTTAGGAAGGAAACAACATATGTTGCTGATTACGATAACAACAAAGTGGTAGTAGTTTGTACAAAATAGATAATGGCAAACATTCTCTGCACACAAAGCCTTCCACATTTGCCACAAGAGGTGTAAATCACATGAAAAAGATGCCCACAAACCGACAATGGATGTTCAAATAGCAGGTGGTCAACCATATGAAAGTATGCCCACCATAGAACACCCACTCTATCCAACTATGGTTGCTCAAAATCAATTAACTCTACCTTTTGGGTATATACAGATGCCCACTATCCCATAATGGTTGCTAAGAAAAACAGTTTTATTGTTGGATATTTACAGTCTAAAAAACTTCAAATGAAGCTTACTAAGAACATGAAGTTTCATTATGTAAGACTAAATTAAATTTAAACAGATGTGTCATGTTAGAATCTGAAAACATCAGCGCAAGGCACTTCATCTGTTTAGAAGAATCCATACAAAATAGCTCAATAACAATCCACCAGGAATCAGAATCTACAAGGTTGTCCATAGAAAACTAAATTTACAGTACCAAGTTTCTGCAAGAGACTTTCTGACTGTTCCAAAGAAAAAACTCATATCATAACAATGAAGAGCTAGCAGATTGGACAACTTTAAAAGAACTTGGACTCTGATACTCATTTGCACAGGAGAAGCTATTTTCTTGACAATCTACAGTATATAAATCTATGTGTGTACGACCCTTGCACTTTTAGGACATTTTCGCACCATGTGATAAAGACAATGATAACAATGATAGAATCTTCAGAAAGGATTCACAACTTTGGGAAACATTGTCATCTATGCCTTGTCTCAAGTAACTGGTGTAAGCCACATAAAACCCATTATGCTAGGATCTGTGAGAATAGATGTGGCAGAATCTTGACAATAAATACCCAGATTTAGATATTAATATTTTATAAGAATCAATCCATGGCTTTAGAGTTATCTCACCTGCCTCCGAGATATTTTATTAGCACGCCCCTCTCTTCCCAAATCAATGTCAACACTAACATCTTCCGTTGCTCTTCCAAGTGTCACCTACAATAACATGCAAGGTTTCATCACAATCCAGAAAAATGCTAAAGAGGACAACATGCAGTTTCTTGTAGCCCAGCATCTTCAGTGACCTCAAAAGTGATACATAACATTTTTCATTTTACTACATTGAAATTCTTTCTGAAATTGGACACAACTGACAGCCTGCTTGCTTGGGCACATTAGTGGAAGTAGTCCAATAGTCATTACAAGATGCATTGAAAAAAGAAGGCTAGCTGCCATTGATATGATCCATGATAGAGTAGCAGAACCCAATCAGTTGACAATGAATGACAATGAACTAAAACAATTACTCCTGAATCAAAATTGATGCTACACAAAGTCAGCATTAAAACATAAGAAAGGAACTGGAATATGTACCTCTGACTTCTTAATGTAATGCCTCAAATGGCGACCATAAAAAACTGCAAAAGCTCCATGAGATGCAATCGCCCTCTGCATGTAAGAACATGCACCTTGTTCCAATCTTATGATTGCCTTTTTAGTATCATCATACTGATACCTTGCAACTGAAAATGGGAAGAAAGGAGAAGAAGGCAAACTCAAAACCAATAGGGAATAAAGGAATAACTAGTTGTGCTCAAAAACTAGCTTGCATTGTGCAATTCGTTTGTTTTTCTTTTTACTCTATTGACTGTTCATTAGAACATTAATCTTAAGAAAAGAGATTGTTCATTAGGCTGTTTAGATACACTTATCTATGAGCATCAAGAATGCAGAGGTTGATACCGAAAGAGTGCAAGCATAAGGTATGCTCCCACCAATGCAGGGTCTATGGAGGGTGAGATGTACACAACCTTACCTCCATTCACTAAAGAGGTGGTTACCAAAATTCCAACCTATGGCCAAGGACACAGGCAAAAAGTCTTACTGCTGTGCCATAGCTCAATGCAAGCATGAGGTAAGGTAATATAAAAGTAAAACAAATAAATAATGACATTTATCACTTCCCTAACAAAGTATGGCAATTATTGCATAAGAACTAACAAGAGTCAAGAGCAAACTAGAAGAGAAGACAGATATGTAAACCATTCAGTGAAGCAATAGAAGATTTATGTGGATGCCTTGTTTCAAAATTTCAGCAAATATAAACAATTAGCAGATTGGAGTGGGGACAGTAAGGCAAGCCCTGTTTCTTTATTGGGGAGGATTTGAGTCATGGAAACATCATCTTTAAGAAATGAATATAAGGTTGTGTATATCTTGCCCCCTCCAAACCCCAAATTGGGGCCTCATGCACAAGGTACACCCTTTGTTTAGCAAATTGGAGTGGAATAGAAGCATAATTCAAAGTGTAAACAGCTTCTTCTCCCTGAATCTTGACAATCATAATGACAAAGCAAAAAACTTAATCCAAACACTATCATGACTACAGTCATGCTAAGTTGTAAAAAATAAGCCCGCCCTAGGAGAATGATACCAACGCAAAGGTTTCACTAGCAACTCTATAAATAACCACTAGAGAAAATGCTAATAGCAACTGCTGATGCTACATTATGAACTTACTTCTTTAGTTCATTTAAGCAAAACCCCATGCAATTTGGAAATTTTTAGGATTCATGTTTCAACTAATTCCACTGATCAGTATTCATGCATCGATGATATCAGTCAATATTTTCAATATCAATGATCATCAACAAAATATCATTTTAGAAAATAAGATGTCTAAAGTATGAAGTACCATAAAACATGTGAAATGACATTGCAGAATGACCTCTGCAATATTTCCCAAAATACATACAATAATCTAGTGTTTATCTTCGTATGTTAGTGAGATAAGTAGTGCTTCCTTCTTGTATCTTCTGCCTTGAGAACCTGGAGAAATTGGTTTTGCTTTATTTGTCATACTTTACACCTAATCTTCTTTGTCTATTTCACTTCTTCGACATATAATCACTTAATCTTCTTTGTTTATTTCACTTCTTTGATATTTGATCACTTCAACCAAAATCCTTTCAGGTCCTCTTTTATGGAACATTCATTTTTCTACTAAACTCCCCATAGAGTTTGTATTTTTCAAGTCCATGTTCAGTCTTCATCCATATTCAGTCTTCATCTTTCCTTAATTGCTTACTGTTGGGAGGAACAATCGAGCAATGATTTGCCATTGTGCAGGGAATTAAAGGCTTGGTATACCACTTCATTGTCCAGAAAGAATGAAACAATGGAATTTCTAAGAATATATTAGAACTCTATGAATATATTTTGCAAGATAACATTTAAATATGTGTAAGATGTTAAACCACAGCAACATTCATAAATAAATACATCATATCTCTTCACAAATGATAAAACAAGATTAGATATAAATTACAGAAGTGATTATACACATACATAGAAGAGCTAAAAGATACATGTGTAAACATCGCATCATTCTGAAGCAACTCCCATTAAATGGCAATTTTTGTTTCCTAAAGAAACTGACTTCTAACAAATAACTTAAAACCAAAAAATGATATTTGTTGGTTTGAATTCAAGCTTAACCTATGCAAATTACCTTCTCTGGTGAAATTTGATTCTTCATCATATGGACCCAAATCCATATCAAGTATCTACAGGAAAACATTAGAAGATGAGATTAGAGTGAAAGATTCAACCAAATGAAGCAAAACCTTCAACAAAATTAATGAGCTCGCTTGTAGAAAATAAATGCAAAAGTTAAAGAATTACCATTGCTTCAATATCAGAAAAATAAGGAACATCATCATCACTTTCGGAAGGTAAGTCTTCAGGATCCGAAATTGCTGGTTCTGAAAATCCCATTTCTCCATAACTAATTTCTGCCCCAGCGATTGGCAAATCCACCTCCGATTTACATCCATGAACAGACTTATCTAAAAAGGAGTCTGTGAAGTTGCCATTTCTTCCCATTTCTGCTGCAGCTGCATCCTGCTTTAACATTGCGACCGAGAGAGATTGTGAAGTTCCACACACAGCTGTTGGTGTCTCTGTATCCTCACCAGCAATACTTGGTGACCCTAATGAATCGCTCTCTGGAAACTCAGCTTTCACAGCACTACCACTGCACAAATAATTTGACCCTATCTTTGACAACATCAATGGAGCAACAGGGAGTCTTGCTGGCATTTCACGTTCTTCCTTAATAGGGGCTCGCAGACAGACAGCAGTCTTCTGGTTATCACAGACATCTCTGTATGAGCACAATGATCTGGAAGTCTCCCCAGATTTGTATTGTAAAGCAGAAGCATATGTGTCAGGTACATCAGACGGTGGAAATATATCATCATTGCATGGGATCTCAGGGTCCTCCATGTTCAGCATACAGATCATAAAACCTTCAAGAAGTTCAGGTGAATGAAGATCTTGGGAGGAAGAAGCAGAAACATTCAACTCTGAATCACAAACATTCTGAGCATGGCCAGTATCAGAATGTAGCAGACCGCCAATTTTATTACCTAAGTCTCCAGGAGATGCATCCTTGGCAATAACAGTGCACGTTTCCAAAGCTGCCAATCCCTGAGGGTCAATTGTGTTGGGTACATCATCTTGGTGCCCATCATTAGGAGAACTTAGTAGAATGGAATTTAAGCCATCAATGCAAGACCTATCCATCATGTCTTTCTCATCTACATCCATATAAAGGAGTCCATCATTCCCAAAGTAATTTGAAAGCTCCAGCAGATCACCATCTGAAATAGCAGCTGAACTGCTCAATCCATCACCACATAATCCATCATTTATTTTGGACTCCAGGTTGTGAACAGCATCATATTGTGGAGAATCTGCTTTCTTAACATCCACACAAGGGAGTGCCATTGAAGCTGCTATTCTGTCATTGTTGCCTTCAAGGTTTGTTTCAATCGGCACAGCTGATGTGGTAATATCTTCAGTTGTTTTCCAAATAGGTAAGCTAGTTATAGGAGATGAATATCCCAACTGATGGAGAGAAGCACCAGAATCTGAAATTGGCGAGCTAAAGTTCTGATTTCCTTCAAATCTGGAGGAAATACCCTGGTTACTATTTATAGACAAAGATTTTGCTTCTAAATGATTGTCAGTATTTTCAAATAGACTGCTCACAGGTAATGGTTGTGGGTGCCCCATTTCCTGAACACCAGAAATGTTCTGATAGACATCCAGATTCTCTTCAAGAACATGAGGAATATCTTTATGTAAATTATCATGCTCAAAAGCGTGCCCCGCACCAATTTCTCCTGTTTCATCCACTGTGGCGGAAGACACATTTTGTGGAAAGACATATAACTGATTGGATAAATCATTTTCAATGTAGCCAACAGCACCAGATGTTGACATTTGGGGGAAACCATGATCAATAAAATCCCAAAGTGCATCTTGGGATTCAAAATCACCAGAGACAGAAGGACTTCCTTGCATACAGTTTACAGCATGCTCAGGATTAAGCTTCGACTGTTCTTGGTAACCACCTTCATTGCCAGTAGAAATATGTCCAACAGGCGGCACAAGAAAATCGAGATCAACAGAATTACAAGGCTCTGGGCAAAATCTCTTTTGCATGGCATAGTAATTGCTTCGAACGCTGTCTGCTCTTCTTTTACGTGGCCTCCATTCTTTTCCCTTGACATTGAAAGATCTGTTGGTTTTTGCAAGATTAGAGACAGATAGCTCGATATCAACAATACGGGCAGAAGCTTCCGCTGAAATATCTGGGTCATATAGAAGAGAGTGCCACCGGTCCTGCAATTCTTGAATGGTGAATCGACGAGAGAAGCATACTGCTCCTTTAGCAAGTGACTCCAAAGAAGCACCAGCCTATCAAATGAAAGAGACCAAAATTTTCATAAATGACATTCAGAGGAGATTCAAAGAAAAACGAAAAACAACAAAATAATAAGACAATGAAAATGCAAGAGAGGCCCAAAATACTAATCTTCAAATTTATTGATAGAGAAATTTGAAGAGGAAGAAAAAGAAAGCAAAGTACAAAGAGAAAAATTTGCATTGCAAAGAATCACAACTTGAAAATCCTATATGATGTCAGTCCATGCTATTTCAGCTAAATCATAAATGTAGCTTTTCACCATTATAGCTTTTTTCTTTCCTTTTCTTACCTTTTCCATCTCTCATTTTTCTTTTCTCTCTTTCAGAGATGCTTGATTATTTTCATCATGATATCTAAGATGAGCATGGAGTCATTGAATGTCTAATTTTAAAGAAAAAGAAGTAAGGATGAAGTAATCGATTTTCAATAATCATATCCAAAAATGAGAAGCAAAGCTCTGAATTTCTTGTCAGTGTTATTGTCGCCTGAAAACTGTACTTCAAAATTTCTCAAAACTTTCATCCAAACCCCTCGAAAACACCAAAAGTGGAATTTAATGATCATTGAGCTGCATCAATGGTCAAACCTTAGGTTTCATTTGTAGAGATGAAAAATCTTTCCAACCATCAAGGATTTACATGAAAATCATTTAGAAAATCCGTCAATTTTGCACAACTGAACCATTTCTCTTTAATCCAGAAGATTAAGCTAACAGAGCCTGCAATGGATGAGAAAATTCCCCAAGCTATCTTACCAGAACACTGTTAGCCTTCCAGTAAAGACCTGCAAAACACAGTCATTCACCGCACACTGCAAACATTCACATTCGACAGCAAAGAATCCCGAGATTTTCAGTCATCTTCTTTCCACATTGGCAACTATCAAACTCAAAGCCCCGACTCACCACAGCATAAAACCCACTTTTGTTTTGTATATCAATGCAACTTTTGGACTTTGAAAGTTAGGATTTCCACAACTAATGCAACATACACTAGCAAGCATTTGAAAAGGAGGAAATGCCACCTCCACAGCGTTCTTGAGTAAAAGATCGTCTTCTGGAATCCAGGGAGGGTAGGGAGCCAGTGCCCCCATCAAAACTCAGCAACAGATACCAAGATATACTGAAATTTCTCCTCTAGGGATGTTCCGCACACTGCAAGAGACGGAAGAACAAAAAAGACGCATTAACGGGTAGAACTCATTCATTCTCAAATTACGACCCCGAAAGCTTGTCGAAATTGAAACGGATTTTGGGTTTCCCCGCATTATCAGCTAAACAGCAAAAGCAGAGTAGGCTTTTGGCGAAGGCGCGGAAAGAAAGAGATAAAAGTGGGATTCGTTCAATATCTATGCAAGGAAAGGGAATTGCGTAGAATTGGAAGGAAACAAAATGGAAATTCTTACCCGCAGCTCCTCTTTTCTATGCTTTTATTTTCGATATTTTTCCTGCTCCCCCTCCTTCGGTACGTTGGTAGACTGTCGCTGCTTCTGCCGAATGGGAAAGGCCACACTGCCACAGTCATTTTCTGAGCGATATCTTTACCCAGCCGGTGCATTTGTACATGATACTCGTGCTCTCAGTTCTCATAAGTAGAGAAAGAAATTGTGGATCCAAACCGTTTATCTGTTAAATTGTATAATGGATAGTAGATTTCCATGAATTCAAGTAGAAACTCTACACATACATATCCTTACGATCGACGGATAAAAAATAAATATGGGTCCGACCAGCACGCCAAAGCAGATTGGCGATGGGAAATCAAGATCATTTGCGACTGGTTTTCTTGTTTTTTTTTGTTTACCATCGGATACTCTTTCCATATGCTCTACGAGCAAATTCGATTGGATGAGCATGGTGTGAAATTCTGCCTCCTGCTCTTAACAAAGAACATTCCTTTTTACAATGGCCTTGGGAGAGGGCGCTGCCATTGCTGGAAAGTTTGAAAGGGCAACCAGTCAACGGACGCTGGATGAAGAATTTCTAAAATCGAAGACTGAGAAGAGGAACTTCGGCGTTCGAGCATCCTCATGTCGACAGGCTCTTCGAATTAGGTTCATCGGTAAATATATATTTAACATTTTTTAATAGTATAAAATTATTTATTTATTCAGTTGAAACTATATATTTAACAATTTTAGATGATATGTATTATATGATATGACTTACTTTAAATTCAACGGAATTTCAACTCTTAAAGCTCATCGAATTTAGATGATTTTGTTATAAAAATAAATGAATCTTATTTAAAACATTCTATAAATTTAACCTGAAATGCACTTAATTAGAAATATACCTACAAAGATTCACACGATTTGCATATATATCAATGTTATTGGAGTCCACAGCATGTTTTATATCAATAATTATAAAAATACTTACATAGTTTAAAATTTATAATTATAGTTGGGAAAGTTTACCTATTTTCAAAGTATACTAATACCGTCAGATATTGTAATAGTAAGCTAAGACGAACCTCGGAATTCCAAAATTAACCTTAAATAGCACAAGGGCTGTTCTTTACCTATCTCAAAATCATCCACAGGCAGTCTTTGGCCCCCACCAGATCCCTTCGTTGCTAGTGTTCTTCAAGCAATGTAAGATCATCTTCATGCATGACTCCTATCCTTCAACTTATTTCTTCCCTCCATCTTCGGCCCACTATCTGTGAGTTTACTGATAAAATCCTACGTCCTCCGTCACAACTTTCTTCTCCTTGTTCACCATCACCAGGATCTCCTCGTTCTTTTAACTACTAAGGTTTCCAGCCCACCTTTAATATGAAAACCCTCCCTTCCCTAGGGTTGCCTCTCCTTTCCCAAGACCTCTCCACCCTCGCTGCATCGTCCCGCCACCACATTACCACCCATTTACCAAGACTTCTCCGGCTGAGACATCGAATTCACCCTTTGGTCCAACAATTGACACTTATCTATAACTTATACGAAATTTTGTAGGGACGCATATGTACATAAATTTTAAAGAGGATTCTGATGCAATGGAACTTGTTAAATTTGGGTGGAGCTGCTTTGTTTGGGATTATTTTGATGATTAAATAAAATCTAATTTAATAATTTTATTTAGCATTATTGTGATGCCTCAATCCAAAAATAGCATAATTAACTATCATTTCCAAATTCAGGGGTGAATCTCCCAAGATATATTGTACTGAAGATGAAACATAACCACAAAAGGGACCATAATAACTCACAATTAAGGAAAAGAATGAAAATATCATACAATCCATAATACAATCAAGTACAATTCTTCAAATTAAAAACAGAAATACAACATCTATTTTCAAAATCGCTCTCATAAAAAACTCTATCACATATATCCGCATGCCACGACTAATGCCCTTTAAGAGCGACATTCTCTATAAAAAAAAATAAAAAATATTGGACTGAGTCACAGCAACACAATAAGTATCATAGATGTAGCTAAAACATGTGAATAAAATATTAATCACATGTAACATCCCGTTAGTCAACACTAACCGAAATGAGCATCACTTGTCAGTCAACCGATCATCTTCTCACAATCACAAGATCGATTAATGAGTAGAAATTACATAAGCACAAAGTACATCACTATAACCACACCAATTACCATAATCTATATATAAGTACATAACTCAATGGAGTGTATCATCTTTTAATAGTACAGTCTCCTATCAAAATTACAAATTACAACACGTCTTATATATTACAATAAACATTATGATTATACACATTCTATATGTCCACAAGATTCAAATATATATCAAAATGAAATAACATAATTATCTAAACTATATCAATTCTCCTTGCTTGGAGTTCCAAATCTAGATTGGGCTCCCTCAGGCAAACCTATTAAGATTTGCAAATAGGATGAGCTGGGCAACTTATTAAGTAAGTAAGTAAAAACAACAGATAACTTCCCTTTATCACACTTGAAGCATCACTCATTTGCTCATCGGTTAATCACATCAAACATATTTATAAAATTCATCCCAGGTTTTACATAAATCACAAACACCAACTATGTCTAACTATCGACTAATCTCATGACCATACCCAACCTAATATTATGTTCATGAATCTTAGGCTACTCCATAGTCTCATACAAGCGACAATTATGCAGCATGAACATACACTCTCAAATTATATAATGAATGTAAATCCAGATACGAACTTACCACATATTTATTCGATCAAACCCCTTATTACTCAAATCATTTGCATCTCATACTCATACCATATAATTGCTCGATTAAACCCTTTATTACTCAAGTCATGTACATTTCATCACATCTAGTCATTCAGACTCATCTCTTGACAATACAGACAAAGCAAACTACCCCATCATCATCATCATCATCTTTTGCACATATTAGTCACTATGCCATATTGCATGATGCATACCAAATATTATGTCATATATCATCTATCATATATGGCCCAAGGCCCATCTCATACATCATACAATATCATTAATATACACAACTGTGGTTAAATACTTTAACATATTATGCATGCTCTAAACTTACCCAACAAGGTCCACAAATAAGACATATCTTTCACTTAGGTATTCCATCAATCACATGTTGGGTAAAATTCACAAAATCATAAATCATAAGAGAAAATATGAGGAAAACATGTAAAACATGCTCAATATAATAAAACCTTATTCAAACTATTCAAATCAAGAATTATGGACACAAATGAATTCGACACGGCCTAAACATAATGCATAAAAATTATATAAATGAGAAAAGAAATATATATAAGTTTAGAAAATTATTTCCTACTTACCCAAAATCCAATAATTTAAGCTTCCGCACAAAACCTTTATCTCTCAAGGCTTACGAATGAAAAAACTTTTCTCTTAGGGTTTGGATTTATACTTTTTCACTTTCTTTCTTTCCAAAAATGGCTGCTCTCTTGCAAGGGAACGGATTTGATTTCACTATTTACTATTTACTGTTCACTATTTATATGTATTATTCATAGTTAAAATTATTATTTAAAAATATTGCACAAGTACTGTTCATAGTCAAAATTACTGTGCATAAATATTATTTACAGTTACTATTTAAAATCATTGTTCATATGCACTATTCATAATTACTATTCACAATGTTCGAATTTCATTTTCATTTTTCATCTATAAAAGAATATATACATTTTATCCCTGAATTCGAACCATAAAATTCATTCTATATTATGAGAGGTTCATTTCAAGATGTATGAGCGATATTAAAATCTTTTAACCACATAAACATCTTATTACATTTCCTTTTTAACGAATAAAAAATTTTATTAATTAAATCATAGTTTTACATCTAAATGCTCCTGAATTCTCATGATAGTATAATACATATAAAATACAACTATTTAACGGACTAGATTGATTGAAAATCAAATAAAACATACTTACCTCAATTTCTTCTTTTTTTCCTACGCTGCCTCTTCTCTCTGCCATTTCTCTCTCTTTCTCTACCTCTCTCATTCTCCTTCACTACCATGCCGAATTTATAAGTGGAGATTTTCGCTTGCCAACGACCTACGTTAAATTCTGCTACTGCCAACTACCTTGTCATATAGGCTATCGCATCATATCATAACACATATCATAATTGTCTGGTTTGACCCACCATAATATCAATCTAGGAAAATATATTTTATCTCTTCTATGCTACTCATTTAAACCTCTCTATTTGACTATCATCTTGTCAAATCAGTGCCTTAGATCATATCCTTACTAGTCTTGTGGACCACAATATCTCATCTAGGGAATCACATCCCTTATCCTCTCAGACCTTATAATCTGGCTATCATCAAATACATCAACATCTCAGATAATATCTTAACTGGTTTAATAAACCACAATATCGCATCTGTCCACTTAAACGTTATGATCTGGTCATCATCACAGCATATTAGATCATATCTTAACTAGTCTAGTGGATCACAATATCAGATTTAGGAAATTACATCCCTTTTCAACTTAGACCTCATGATATACCCACTTTTTGAATAATCTGATCCTTATATTGGTTCTAGAATATCCAAAAATCTCAAGATACTATTTGATCATCTAGATCAAAGATCTTCAGGTCCAAAAATCAATAATTCAAATTTGATCATTTATCTTCACATGATTTGGCCATCTTTTGAACAATCAGATCCTTTCATTGGATCTAAAATGTCCAAAATCTTCAAGTTCAACTATTTGATCATCCCGATCGGAGATCGTGCGGTCCAGAAATCAATAATTCAAATATGACTATTCATCTTTTAATGATTTGACCATCTTTTGAATAATTTGATTCTTTTATTAAATCCAGAATGTCCAAAAACCTCAAGATTAACTATCTAATCATCCAAATCGAAGATTGTGGGGTCCATAAATCAATAAATTAAATTTAACCATTCATTTTCACATGATTTGGTCATAATTTGAATAATCTGACTCATCCATTGGATCTAGAATGTTCAAAAACCTCAAAATTGATTATTAGATTGTCCAAATCGGAGATCGGATGTCTAGATTCATTAAAACATTTCTAGCTATATGTATGTTCGCCAGTATGCCTAAGACACCATTGCCAGAACCTGGCTAGGCCGGCACCTGAGCTCGCCAAACTATGCTGAGCTCAATAGCGGGTATGAGTTCATTGACGTACCAATGGATGACACTGCCACCACCTGCCATTGGGTTTCCTCGCTTGGGCCCATCTATGCTGGACCTTGGCCTAGCTTACTTGGCGCTGGGCTGGAGCCAAGCCGTTGATGTGGGTTGGAGCCCAGCCATTGACATGTGCTGGAGCCTGACGCTAGCTCGTCACAATCCTAGGTAGCGTCTGCTGCTAGGGAGTTTTAAACAAGGACTTTCGTCCCTTGTGAATTTTTTTTGATTTTTTATCAAAAATTTGATTTTTGATAATTATTTTAACTTTCTAACTTTAGAAATTAGTTTTTAAAATGTCCAGGAAATACCTTGATCATCTAGTGTGTGATCCACATGCAATATATGGCCTAAAAATTCAAGATTTAATGAGTTTTCTATTTTCACTATTCATTAAATTTAATCAATCAAATGAAGTCATTTCAACCACAAATTTCTACTATAAGGTAATATCATTATTTAGAATATATCTAATGGTTCAAATCTTGAAAATAATATGTATAGTAAAAACTCATTTTTCACATATACTTGTACTCCTCATCTAATTGGGACTTTTCATCCCTTTCAAAAAAACAATTGTTAACAAAATCATATACCCATATCATTTCTTAAATTTGAACCTTAGAATATGTTTTAAACTAAGAGAACTTCATTTAAAGACCTATATAGTATTTAAAACTTCTAAATATATAGAAATTCAATAAAAATTCTGTTTTAAACGATCACGAATATTTGACCATTTAGATAGTCATTTCACATCAAATTTCTACCAAATTCACATGGTAGCTAAATACACATAACTCAAACATATTTAATGGATCACATTATTTAAATAACATGCATAAAATTCTGTTTACAAATCACATAAAAAGAATATTATATCATATGTTTCAGTCCATTTACATAACATGATTAATTATATACATTTTAGCTAAATTATGCTTTATACACATCTAATTAGTAAACTTATCTAACATGATTATCGCATATAAAATGTAGATATACCTATTTACTTACCCAACTGAAAATGCATAAAGGAAAACTAAAAATTTTCAATAATAAAACATCTCTATTTTTTTTCTCTCCTTCTCTTCTCTGGCACACTCTCACTGGAATCTTGCTCTCTTCCCCCACTTATAATGGGGTGGTTAATCATGTATTAAAGCATCTACACCATCCACCCAATATGTATGCATTATTTGTGTTAAAAAACAATGCTACATGCCAAACATGATCTCATGCCATACCAACTACCTCAATTATTATTATTATTATATTATTTTTTATATGGTTATTATAATTATTTATTTAATCATGTCATTAAAAAATATCTTAATTGAAGTCATTTGTGAACTATAATGTTTAAACAAATATATAATTATGGGTAAAATAAGTAAATGAATTAGATCAATTCACTGAAATATTAGAATATTATAATAATTTATAAAATCATTCATCTATGCATAGAAAGAATATTTTAGAATATATTTAATTAAAAGTTTTAAAATTTATATAATAATAAATAGATTTTGATATATTGATATTTACCCTTAAATAATTATGACTTGTATAAATCTTTGATTTTGATGAATTTTGAATTCCTAACTAAACAAATTATTCTAAATAAAATGGATGAATTAAATTATATTTAATTATCAAGATGAGTTTAAATCAAGAGGTTCTACCAAGATATGTTGGTGGAAATGGTGGCATTAGATTGAATCGAATTTCCAACTATGCAAGTAAATCTGTAATTATTGTTAAAATGTTTGTCTACATATATATATCGGTAAATCTTTAAAATATTTAATAATAAATATTTATTGACATTTTAACGAATTGCTATAAACTTAAATTATACAAAATTTCGTAGGTATATTTGTAACCTTTTAAATTATGCAGGCACCATTATGGACCTTACCTTTACATGAGTTGGGCCGTAGAGATGCAACTCGGGTTATTTGGCATTGGATTAAGGTTAACTCTAACCTTAACCAAAGGTTTAAAACCTCAATCCTAACCCTAACCCTAATTCTAACTCTAATTTTAAAACCTCAACTCTACCCTAAATTCAGTAGGTTGAGTTTGAGTTACATGAATAAGTAAAAAAATAACTATTCATTTTAACATTCAACAATATTTAAATAAAATTAATCCATCACATACTTAAAATTTACATATCCAGCATCAAACTAAAGTTCAAATCCAAATAAGATAATAAGTTTATCAAGTTGCTAAATAAAATACTAATTCAAATAAAACTTAATTAGGTCCAAGAAGATTTTTAAAAAGGACATGGAGATGGGGATGAAACTAAGGAAATAATATCAAATAAAGAAAAATATGCTTGTATTAAGAATAGAGATAGAGATCATAAGAGTGATATGAGATTGGTAGGTCATTTGTGCTTTGCAAAAGAAATTCTAAAAAGAAAATAATATAATATGAATTATGAGAAGCAAAAATGTATAGTTTTTAGTTTTGCAACTACTAATATGCAATTAGGGCAGGTAACACAAACCTAACCCAAATTAGAATTTGGGTTCCGGTTGTCATAAATTCAAAACTCTTAAAAATGCCAAGTCGGGTGGGTTAACGGGCGATCGGCTTCCGAACAAGGTGAGGGGGGGGTGGAACACACCTGATTGTGAAGGTGAACGTAGGGAAGATATTTCGAATCCTATCCGAAGTCGCTGCTGCTGCTCTTTTGGGGGTTCACCGTAGGAAAATGAATTCACCCGACGGCTTGTCTGGCACTTTAAGAAAGACATGCTGTCATCGTTGATGCAGCTTGGACTCCTTTCAGCTCTCCCTCCTTGTTTCAACCAAACAGGTAATTAACTATCTTTGACGCTCGAGTTCTCTCGCCCAACAGCCAAAGCATTTCCCTGCATAAATAATTATTGAAATTTAACTACGCATGTATAAATCTCAGCAAGGAACAGGCCTTCTTCTGCAAGGAATGCAAGTCGAATTCGAAAATTATGTAGTTCTTTAATGAAACTTTGGGAGATGTTAAATATATAAATGATTAAACTGCACTCGTCGAGGTCCAAGATACTCCAAAAGATGCCTGTCGATAACATTTAGAATCTTTACCTGTCACCAGAATGTGTTTGCTGGTCAAATTACAGCACCGGCTCTTAGCGCAATAATTCACTGAATATAAGAGAGATAACACAGTAGGGGGTGTTTGGTAATCAGGAAGAGGGACGGATATTCCTTTTCATCCTTTTCTCACCATTTCTCATTGATGCAACCTTTATCTACCCTAATGATCTTCTTACCTTTTTCTTATTATTGCTTTGTTTTCAATTATCACTCCAATATTGTCGAGAACACCACAATAAATGTTGGAGTTTAGAAGACTTGATTCCAGTGGCAGTGCTTGATTTTGATGAGGGATTTTGATAATAATGACTTCTGAAAGATACTAATCAAGTGATTGACTTCAAATAGATGCTAATCAAATGATTTTCCTGTATTCAAATCCAAATCCATGGAATAAAAGGCTATAACCCAAATCAATAGTCCTTATTTAGTATTGGCTTAAACCATAATAATATTAACTAAAAGCTCAATATTCTTAGCTCTGTCCATCAACTTAATCTCTTTAAGATGCAATATGAAGTCCAAGATCTTTTCATTATTATGCTGCATAGCCTTAAGACCAAGGTCACTTAGCTACCAGCCTTCCACCACCAACTTGGAAATATGGTAGGACCATGCAAAAGATTCATGTTGGTCAATTTTTGAGGTCGGCAAATGAAAGTTGGATATGAGAGATGGCCTCATTTTTTCTTCATAGAATGACCTGGTTTCCGGCTATGTCATCTTGATGGCACCCTGTAATAAATGACCCACTTCTCATGTGATTGAATGAGATGGTTATGCAACATTCTACAAGGTACACAAGCAGTTTCATTTTGGGCTTATCTCCACATAATATAATCACAAAATTCTCATTGCTTTGTATGCATGTCACTGTTTTAGTCATATCATTTCCTGTGAAGTTGCATTCAAGACATGGGCACCATCAGTCGTTGAGCAAAATAGGGAAGAGGATGGTCCTTGGTGCCAGTAATAGCTTTTCAGGAGTTGGCACAGAAATTAGTCAACTTTACCTTGGGATGGACTTTGGCACATCTGGAGCTCGGTATGCTCTTATTGATGAGAAAGGAAGAATCCATGCTGAGGGAAAAAGAGAATATCTGCAACCCATTGTAAGAATGTTACTCTAGAAATATGCTTTGGACATCTCTTTGATTTACAATTTTCCTTTCTCAGAATGTATACATCACATTGTCAATGAATTTCAGAACCTTGAATACTTATCTTTCTTGTGCTTTTTATTGTAAATTATTTCTTACTTTGCCAAGAAGACATTGCATTTCCTACCAAAGGTACCAATTCAAACTGTAATGTTTGTAGAACAGAAATGGTGTGGACATGATGTAGCGGAGCCTGAATATTTTCTTGAGATTATATGCAAATTTTTCTTCCAAAGTACAATTTATTAAGCGACCTGAATTTTTATGAATCTGTAGTCTGGAGATTTTTTTGATTGAGAAGTGACATACTCCTTTAGCAGCAACCATGGTGAAATATCAGCTTCTTTTTCTTGAAATTTAAGGCAATGCTTGCTCCTTCACGTCCTACCAAATTTCCATTTCTAGATGAACTACTGATCATGATCTTTCTTTTGTCAGGTTGATAATGCAATAGATTGGGCAAGCTCTTGGCATGAAACACTTTTCTTGCTTCTTGAAGATCTTCCTGTTAGACTTCGTCCATATGTTACTTCTATGTCCATAGATGGGACTTCTGCAACAACTCTTATAATTGAAAGGTCCATATCTTAGCCAGAGAGGAGAGGCACTTACAAATCCAACCACATGCAGGATCCATCCTTGTTGCTTTTTTATTCTACATAAGGCTGCACTTTGCAGACTAAGCATTCATATTTTCTGACTGCAGCTCCACAGGAGCGCTCTTATCCAGGCCTTTTCTTTATAACGAAAGTTGCCCCAATGCCTTAGGGACTGTCAAGTCCATTGCTCCTGAAAACCATACAGTTTGCTCTGGTTCATCTACCCTATGCAAGCTTATCTCATGGTGGAATTCTCAAGATTCAGATAAAGAATCTGCTCTCCTGATGCACCAAACAGATTGGTTGCTTTGGCTTCTTCATGGCAAGCTTGGTGTGTCTGATTATAACAATGCTCTGAAGGTGCTTTTTTCTTGATTTATTTCTTGCCTTTTCTGTTCTTCTTCCTCCTCCTCCTCCTTGTTTTTTCAAATGCTTTTCAAGCTGTGTCATAAGCCACAGATATCAGGCTTAGACTTCCATTTCAGGTTTATGGGGTCTGCCACCTGATTCAAATGGTTAAAATTGTGTGATTGCAATGAATTTTGGGTTTTGATTGATCCTCATTAGGATCCAGGATCTAGGAACCTGGATTTCCCATACAAAATTACCATATTCACATTTCACAATATGATATTGCCCAAATGTAAACAGTGGCTGTGAACTGTCAGTGAAATTAAACTCATTAGCACAAGTCAATGGTAAAAATCAACAGGCTTGGATAGCAACTGTGTGGAGGACATGTCTTTAGATTGGGATGCAATTTCAGGTGTGTTTGGATATGTGGAAAAAGGGCGTATATTTGGGTATGTAGTGTAGTGGAGAGTGCATTAAAAAAAAGATAAAATAGGCTGATGAGTTAAGTGTAGGCGGGTGTGTATTAAAAAAAGTTAAATGATTGAAAAAATATGGGTGAATGATTAAAAAATAGAGAATGCATAGGGACAAGTGATTGAAAAGGTAAAAATGCTGATTGAAAAGAAAGGAATGTAGAGTGTAGTGGGTATTACTCTGTTTGGTTGAAATGTAGTGTAGTGTAATAATAGAGGATATGAAGTAGTGAATATACAACCTACTACACAGGTGTGTAGTCATTCAAACCCTTGATTTACTGTTATTACTTTTTTCCCCCTTTTCCAGTTTATGCATTGCAATCCTGTTGCATGGTTAATACTTGGTTGAATTGGTTCAAAAGGTTTCTGCCATGAGAGAAATTGCTGTTGGTGATTTGCACTTGTTGCAGGTTGGATATGATCCTGAATCTGACTCCTATCCACCGTGGCTGCTTTCTCAACCATACTCGCAACTATTACCTACTGTTCAAGCACCTGGAACTTTTATTGGTTTCATAAAAGAGGATATCAGAGTAAAATTTGGTACTTCAGATTGTTATATGAAAGTTTTCATATGACTTATGGTGTCAGTATGATTCAATGTTCTTTGGCATTCATTAGCACAAGTATCCAAAGAAATCATTTTTTCTGCTTGGGTGCAAATTGCTACCCTCCACTCTGGTTTTCTGATGTCTCTTATTAACCAACGGTATTCATCCAAGTTATAAATGGTATACATGAACATTATCTGAGCCAGTCAAATGGAACCACTGCAGATTGAGGATAGGCATCATATTGTCTCCTGTTAATCTTAACAATCCAATTTTACATATACCTTTTTTGCATTCCCTTGATCACCACCAATTGGTTATGGAATACAATTAGTGCAATTTTCAGTACACTACTCAAATGGAGCTCCCTATTTGGGTGTTCAGAATCCCTGCCATGGATGAGTATACAAAATATAGGTAATTTTAGGAAAGTACATGCATTACAAGAGCCTGAAAACTGTTTCATCTTTCATTTCAGGTTTTCGGAATGACTGCATTGTCTGCACAGGGACAACAGACAGTATAGCTGCTTTCCTAGCAGCACGTGCCACCCAGCCTGGCAAAGCTGTGCACTTCTCTGCTGAATTTTAGTTTCTTTTTTCTTGATAATTTTTTTTGTAACATTTGCTTTAGTATTTTTGATAAATGACTGAAATATGCATGATGTTATCCAGGTAACCTCTTTGGGTTCAACACTGGCTATTAAAATGCTCAGTACTCGTCGAATAGAGGATGCACGATTTGGAGTGTATAGTCATCGTCTTGATGATAATTGGCTTGTTGGAGGTGCCTCCAACACTGGGGGAGCTGTTCTTAAACAGATTTTCACTGATGAACAATTAGAGGAGTTGAGTAAACAGATTAATCCATTAGAACGTTCCCTGCTGGACTATTACCCTCTTCCTGCAATTGGTGAGAGATTCCCTTTGGCTGACCCAAATATGGAACCCAGGTATTTGTCTTTTAATAATTAAGGCCTGTAGTAACTGGTATGTGTGAAAAGCTGTGCCTTTTGAGTTAAAATCTTCAAAATAGAGCATTCTAGGCAGTCCATGCTATTGTTCTGTAGAAGTGCGAAAATGTTAATATTTTTTTGATTGTTGGTAGAAAAGCATGATTTGCATTCTAGGGAAGATATTTCTATTTCCATGTTGGTCGTACAGGTTTTTGGTGGTCTCTATTTCCATGTTGGTCGTACAGGTTTTTGGTGGGTCCTTTCTGCCATATTTTCCCGTTGTTTTGCTTTGTTCTGTTTGTTGTGGGCATTGCAGACAATGTTTGCTAGTAAGAAATAGATTGCTGAAGGGAAATTCTCAAAAAATATTGAGTTTATTGATTACCTCCTTTTACCTCCAGGTTACATCCACGCCCAGAAGATGACGCAGAATACTTGCATGGTATCCTAGAATCCATCGCACGCATTGAGGTAGAACATCTGATTCTGCTTATAAGAGGGACATGTTATTTTAGTCTTCATATTAACTTTGGTGTTTGGAAGCATATTCAGGTCCCAAATCAGCACATTCTACCTGTATCATATCATCCAAGCTATTCATTATTGCTATGGTCGTCTCAATTAAACAAAAAAGAATCCACTGTGTCTAGCTTACAAATTGAATATGTAGCTGACAATACAATAACTGATAGGTCTAGTAAAGCCATGATTTTATTAAAAAAGTGTAAAAGGATCGATAATCTAGCTTACAAAATGAATGTGTTGCAGACAATACAATAATTGATAGCTATTCTAAAAAACATGATTTTATAACAAAAATGATCTGGAGAATGTTCTCTTTGGGTGAGTAACTGAAGTCTGTTTGTATATGGTTCAGGCAAAAGCCTATTCACTACTCAAGGAACTTGGTGCAACCGAGGCAGATGAAGTATTCACTGCAGGAGGGGGTGCAAAAAATGAGCAATGGATGAAGATACGTGAGAGAGTTCTTAGTTTGCCTGTCAGTCGAGCAATGCATACTGAGGCAGCATATGGAGCTGCTCTACTAGCACTGAAGGGTGCCCAGCAAAATGTTCGCAGGATATAAAGATGCATGTCTGTTCATCCAGGATATCTAGTGACTTTAAAATGAGCACAAAGAGTCATGATTGTCACACAAATAGATCAGATATTCACCAACTGAAAATTTGACCTGAACCACATGGATCCTTCCCTTTCAATTATGGTCTCTCTGAGTTAAGAAAAGGAGATGACCTGCATGGAGCGGTCTTGACTCATGTCATACTTTTATTCTCCCTGTATCTGCTGAAACCGTTAAATATATATGCCATTGTGTCTATGTTTGATTAGCCATTTGAAAGGGGCTCATTCCAAGTTATCATTGTCGTTATCTCCATGCTTTCTATGCGGTCTGATAACGTTACTTCTTGGCAGCAGCTCACTTCCCTGGGATTCGATGCTATCTCATTCATATTGAGCATGGATTGGACAACACCGTTTGATGTTACACCCTTCTTAAAGACTTGGGAGACTTAATTTGTGAGCTACGAATGAAAGCATACAATTCTAATTCATGAAAGGATTGCCAACGGCCAAAATTTAAATTAGGCAGGGCAATCATGGTTGGCCTTTTGCTTCTTTTCACTCTTCGATTTTTAAAAAGTAAAAAAGAGATGTATCAACGTACGATTGATAATCCATCTTGATCACCATTTCTTTACCCATGCTTTTCATGTAGCTTAGTCACTTGAAGATGGACAATCCAGGCATTCAATTGGATTGCCTGCCTTCCTCTTGGATTGTTTATGCTTTCTGTAAGGTGGTTCAACGAGAGAGGGGTCCAAAACAAAGCCCCTGTGATTTTCGCTGGCCACCACTCGTTGCCTTGGATTTTCTATCACCTGCAAGGGCATGTTGCCTGAGGGATTGGCAGGACTGGCTATGGGAACCTTTTCTATCGGCTCCGTTTTAAAATCTAAGCCACTCGTAACATTCTTCCAGTATTAATATGCTACTTATCAAATAGCATTGAAAAATGTTGGTCACGTGGCCTTCATAAAACAAGAAACATTGGAAGAAAATCTTACACTAATTTCCATATTTCTCTTGATATGGACCATTCTATTCATAGTTTCAATTGAAAATTTGGTTCATAGCCATTATGCAATATGGTTTATGGCAGGACTATATTTCACATTGGATTTAACGGCTTGCCCCACGTCACAAGGCAAGACTTCTCTTGCCTTTGTTTCTCTTACCAAAACCCTCCCCAGTTGCTGGCCATTGCCATTCCACCAAATATTTCTCCTCACCACTACGTTCCAAGCACATTGGCTAGTAATATAGCTAGGGGATTAGGACCCTAGTACCAACAGGCTAGGATTGGTTTGGATTGAAAGTGCAACCCGTTTTAAAAATTGGGTTGGAATGGGTCAAGGTTACTCCACCCTGGTTGTTCCGACATGACCCAACCCTAATTAAAAATAGCTTTAAAAGGAACCATGTTCCACACTTAATCCATTATCATCATTCTAGGTTACAACTTACAGAAAATCGAATCTCCTATTTGCTCCCCTCTTGGGAAAGCCAGCGTTGCTCTAGGTTTTCCTTCCAAAAGGCCGACTCTTATGTGTTTGTTTATCATATTAATATATTGAAATCTATTTTTTATAAGCATATTGTTGTAATTTGATTAATATATTAAACAGGTCTAATGTATAGGTAAGAGATGTTAATTCAAATTGTCAACTAAAACTCACCGGAAGTTAGTAGGTTGACCCAATTTGCACCCAGCAGACCCCTGGTTTGGATCAAAGCCCAGCCCAATTTCGGCTGGGTCTTGTCGGCACACCATCCAAACCGTCCGTTCCTTCGCTCTCCCGATCTATGGTTCCGGACTGTCGCCGACAGTTATTTTGGTTTCCTTTTTCAAGAATTCTCATTTGATGCAAACGCAATGCGATGACAGCCGTTTAGTTCAATCCGTGAACCAGCGCGGCCCACCACATGAACGGTCCAGATCTGGGAATTTTGCCGGCATCCTTTCACTTGCCGACGGAGCCAAGCCACTCTCCCTTTTGTTTTTATTGCCGTTCTTTTCCTTCTCCTGTCCAATCCTTTCCCCCGAGTGCTACTCCTACGCTTTCCCTTTCTTAGGAATTCCCATGAAAATACGCTGACATGCGTCTAAAATTCGGACACCGGGGAATGCTGAATCTCATCTGATCTGATCTGATCAGGTCAGATCTGATTGGTATTTCAATGCTCTTTCATTTTCCGTCGCTGCCTTGATTTCCTCCTTGCGGCTGACACTCTCTTCCTAATCTCGAATTCCGCTCCTTTTCCCAGGGTGTGAAAGAGGAGTTTCGTGTTTCTTCTGATTTTGAAGAGAAATAACTGGGAAGATCGGGAAGGCATGGGTTTGAAACGGTCCTCCTCTGCAACGCGCAACAGTGGAGGATTCCGTGTTTCTATTGTTGTTTTGCTCTTCCTCTCCATTATCGCGCCTTCGCTTCTCTTCCTCGCGACTCGCGGAACTACGAAGATAACCACAGCCGACGGAGGTCAGTTTCACTCCTCTCTCCCTCGCTCTCATTCCTTCTCTGTGCATAATTCCAATGCTGTTTCTTCCATGAATGTCGATTCCATCGCTCGGATCTGAGACGGGTCTTCGATGCTTACATTCGGTATTCCTTGAAGATTCCTGACAGACTATACTACAAATGAATGGCCTAGAGTATCTGACCCAAGTAACTGTTTATTTGTCTTCCGTACTTTGTGGCCTGCGTGACGAGTTTGCTTAGCTGATGCTTGGCTTCATTAGCACACCTGGTTGCATCCATAAGGATGAGGCTTTATATATGTATGGGGTTAGGAAACGGCCTAAGTTAATTCCGCGCTAGTTTATCGCAATTAATAGTCGAAATGTATAAACTTGGATGTTCAATGAAAGATTATTTATGTAATTGTAATCTGCATACCCAAATTACTGGCTGAATTCGATTTTTCTCACCAACGACAAGTTCAAATGAACGAATTATTTGTATCAGCAACTTTCTAGGGTGTTGAGCACTTGATTGTGGGCCTTATGGAATAGAGATTTTAGCATTCATGGTTATGTAAGAAGAGAAAAAAATATTAAAAAGGAAAAAATATCTTTGTTTTTTGGAATCATTCAAAATTTGAAGTTCTATAATTTTTACATCCTTCATAAAAAAATTCTGTGACGGTCTTTCCTTATCCTGGCAAAGTAGGCATAAGGGGTGAGACAAGATATCTACCCCTTTCCATCTCCCTTTTCTCCCTTTTTTTCAGTGTGTGACATTACCTATCCCTACTTACTCTTAACACTCGTCCTTTTCCTCACCATTATCTATATTTCTAATCATTGCCCCTATCTTTCTACCCAATAAGCGTATGTATTTTCTCTTTAATCACAATATGAGTGACATCGCCTCTGTTTGCCAACATCGTTTTCACCTATTATATACAATTATGCACTGCTGTAAAGGACAAACTTCTTAACTGTAAATGCCCTTTAGATCTAAGTATGACATTAATATCATATTAGAAATGGGTACATTTATTGCTTGACTAATCATCTTTATAAAAATTCATTCAATTACATATAACTGGTATATTATTTCTCCTTTTTCTAGCTGCCAGGAGAATCTTAAGCAATTAGAGATGTAACGTGGCTGAACTGTCAATTAATTTTATTCTCATGTTGGGAGGTGTGTCATTGAAATTAAATGAGGCCAAGAAATTTGATGAGATTACTCATATTGAAACTGCAAAATCCTCTGATCTCTTTCCTCTAATAAATTGGGGCATGCTACTAATTCTGTCAAGATTAGATCATCATAATAAAAAACTGTTTCCCAACCAAGCTGGGTCAGCGACATGGATTCTTTTGTGCCATTCTTGTTTGTCTTTAGTTGTGTCCTCATTCAGCCCAAGCATTTTTATATCTTTTCTAATAATCTCTAACCATGTCCTCTTCAGTCTTCTTTTAGTTCTTTTATAACCTTCTATTTCAATAAATTCATTCCTCCTAAAGGGTGCTGTTTCTGTTCTCTGTTTCATGGTATCAAAATGCCTATTTCTCGCATTTTATTACCTGAGTCAAGATTGGATATGGTTAAAATTTTGCTTGAGAATGCCAAATATGTTACCGAAGTCCATCAAAAGGGAGGCATTGAGCTTGTAAAATGCTTGAAAGGAAGCAAATGGGATTTGGAACTTCAAATTGGAGGATCATGAGATATGTTTCAGCATGGACTAATTTCCAGAAAAGCTTGCTGCTTCTGGTTGGATGGGGATTTCCATCATTCTTTTTCAACTTGAAAATACTGTTATGAGTCTCAAAGATAATGCAGTTCAAATCTGTTGGAAATGGATTCTACACACTGTTCCCCAGTGTCTAAAACAGATGAGACTTCCTGGGTTAATGTTCTGGTAAAATACCATTTGTATTATCCTTGCTATTAGGTTGTAAAATATCACTGATTAAATTGCTTTTCTATGAAATGGAATCTGTCAGCTAACCTTATTTTTGCTATGTTCCAACTAGTAAATATTAAATAATTTCATAATTCACAACTTGTTCTAAATGTGCAGTTATCTTCCTCAAAAGCCAGAGTTATGTTTGTTGCTGTTGACCTAATGGTTGTTATCTGGGTTCTCTTTGCAGATCAAAGTAATGTCTCCAATGACTCCAGCAAATTGGTAGCTTTCTCTCTGATATTATCCCTTTACTTTTGAGATTACTTGTCATCCTCCAACTTTCTGTTACGTCTACTTCTAAAATTTTTGTTCAATGGGTTCAGATGAGAAATTGGAGAGAACGGCTGGCAGCACAACACATGGAATCCCTTTTATCAAAAGAGGTAAGTGGAGATTAGTTGATGTGTGTTCATTGTTTGCATGAAGCACACTTCTAACTTGCCCAGGGCCTCGTATCAATGCTTCAACATGGGTTGTGGCCATGGACCTATAATTAAATGGTCAGGTGTGACAATGTTTGAGATAATGCTTTTGACAGGTTCTTGATGCCATCAAAACTAATGCTGATGACTCAGGATCTTGGAGTCTTGACTTTTTCAGAAAACACCATTTGTCTTCTTCATGGAAAATTGATGGTTTAGATGATGATGAGAAGAACAATGTTAGCTTTTTGGAGGTATAACGAATGCCTTTTATTGTTATGTTTACCTTATCAAGCAAAATCCATTTCACATTAGTATTGTGCAAGAGGATAACTCTCTCTCTATCTGTGTTTTTGCCACTGTTTCCTAAAGCAAATGGAGACAGTTCAGAATGTGGAACTTCCAAAAGTCAAAAAAGAGGTTGCTTCAAGTGGAGAATTACCATTAGGGATTCAAGGGAGTAAAGATGATCCTGTCTCAGGTAAGCATTGACAGGCCAATGAAATTAGGCCATGAAAGTGTGTTGTTGTTTATATCAGTGATTAAGGATTCTTACATGTCTGTTTGATGCAGCTGAGCATTCTCAGTTTACAGATTCTTCAGCAAAACTGGCCCGAAGGGTAGGTACTTTCTCTTGCAATATTGTCAATTTTTGGATTTTGAAAACCTGTGAAAAGCCCATGACAAACAAACCAAATAAATCCTTTAGGGTGTGTTTGTTTAGGGTGTTTCTAAAACCCTCCTTTTATTTGATATGGTATCTACCTACCCTTAATAATCCTACTTTTCTTCATCATAACCTATATTTTTCCATCTCAACTATCTTTCCTACCAAAAAGCTTTTCTATTTAGTCTTTATTCACTTTATGTCCAAAATGATGCTCACAACATAACCTCCCACCATACAGGTTTTCAAAATCATCGTTGTATTCAAATTCACCATAGTTCTTTTTACTCTGTGTGGGCTTTTATTATATGAATCTAGAATGAATCTAGAATGTTCTGTATATGGATGACATTTGTTTTGGCATTTTAATTTGAATTTCCTTGCAGCAACTGAGGGATAAAAGACGTGAAAAGCGAGCAACTGAGTTGGTCCGTCAGGATGATGAAGCAATAATTAAACTTGAAAATGCTGCCATTGAGCGGTCTAAAGCTGTGGATTCTGCAGTACTGGGGAAATACAGCATTTGGAGGCGTGATAATGAAAATGAGAATTCAGATTCAAATGTGCGCTTGATGCGAGACCAGATTATCATGGCTCGGGTGTATTCAAATATTGCCAAGATGAAGAACAATATGAATCTGTACCAGGAACTGTTAGCTCGGATGAAGGAAAGTCAACGTGTGCTAGGAGAGGCCAGTGCTGACGAAGATTTACATCACAGGTGGTGAAGATTTTCCTGATTCTCTTCCTTGCTCATTCATCATCATCATCATTCAGGCTCTAAATATTTTGTGCTTTGATGATTTTTTATTTCAGTGCACCTGAGAGAATCAAAGCAATGGGTCAAATCTTGTCTAAAGCCAGAGAAACACTGTATGATTGCAAGTTGGTGTCGCGGGAGCTTAGAGCAATGCTTCAATCAGCAGATGGACAGGTAAGGGGCTTGAAGAAGCAGAGCACATTTCTAAGCCAGTTGGCAGCGAAGACAGTTCCCAATGGGATTCACTGCTTGTCTATGCGCTTGACCATTGGTTACTACCTTCTTCCTCCTGAGAAAAGGAAGTTCCCGAAGGCTGAGAATTTGGAAGACCCAAATCTTTATCACTATGCCCTCTTCTCTGACAATGTCTTGGCTGCATCAGTTGTTGTCAACTCAACTGTCATGAATGCAAAGGTAATAAGGAAGACTCATTAGTGTGTGGTTACCATCTAGTACTTCAAAATTCATAGGGAATTATTTAAATTTGATTGCAATGACTTGGAAGCACACATGCACACACTTTAAATGTTTCTCAGATAGGACTTCTCTATTTTAATGATTTCCTTGGCCCCTTTAACCTTTCATCTTTTTACAATTCATTTCAGGAGTCTGAGAAACATGTGTTCCATCTGGTCACTGATAAACTGAACTTTGGAGCTATGAATATGTGGTTTCTATTGAACCCACCTGGGAAGGCCACCATCCATGTTGAAAATGTTGATGAATTCAAATGGCTCAACTCATCTTACTGTCCTGTACTGAAGCAGCTTGAATCTGCAGCAATGAAAGAGTACTACTTCAAGGCAGATCAGCCAACCACTCTCTCAGCTGGTTCTTCTAATTTGAAATACCGGAACCCCAAGTATCTCTCAATGCTCAATCATCTAAGGTTTTATCTTCCCCAGGTTTATCCTAAGTTAGATAAGATTCTCTTCCTCGATGATGACATCGTGGTCCAGAAGGATTTGACAGGACTATGGGCTGTTGATCTTAAGGGGAAGGTGAATGGTGCTGTGGAAACATGTGGCGAGAGCTTTCACCGCTTTGACAAGTATCTAAATTTCTCTAATCCACACATTGCCAGGAACTTTGACCCCAATGCGTGTGGGTGGGCCTATGGCATGAATGTTTTTGATCTCAAAGAATGGAAGAAAAAGGATATAACTGGGATCTATCACAAATGGCAGACCATGGTGAGTTCCATTCTCACGTTCTCTTTTGTTCCTTTCTTGCTTTATTTACCTGTTTGACATTGAGGCTAGGTTTGAATTGTCTTAAACATGCACAAGTTTGGGATATTTTTTGCATTGGTTGATCCATTCCACTGCCATTGGAAGGGTCAGGATGCAGATGATTAGTACAAAGTTCGAAAACCTTTACCCAGGTGAGACACCCCACAATACATCGAGCAAATGCAGGGAATTGTTGATTGGGTGTGAAACTAGCTGAGGAAGTAAATTGGCTGGAATGAGGTTTTCATTTTCATGACTTGGCCAACAATTAATCCAATTCTGCCACCATATTGAAACATGTTTCAATTTGTGGTGCCTAGATGGGAACCCTTTTCTTCTTCTTCTGGTTTGAAGTCTGGTTAGGAACCGATTTTTAATTTTTTTATTAATGCCATTTTCATGCCTGCTCATTCCAATTTTCTGTGCATTTCAGAATGAAGATCGCGTTCTATGGAAGCTTGGAACTTTGCCACCTGGTCTTATAACCTTTTATGGTCTAACACATCCTCTTGAAAAATCATGGCACGTGTTGGGTTTAGGATACAACCCGAGCGTCGATAAGACAGAATTAGAGAATGCTGCAGTAATTCACTACAACGGGAACATGAAGCCATGGTTGGAACTGGCAATGACGAAGTATAGGCCGTACTGGACCAAGTACATCAAGTACGACCATCCATTTGTTCGCAGCTGCAGTTTGAAAGAATAGCCGACTGGAACATGGCATGTTTTGGAAGGATTGAACTGTTCATTTCCGCATCTTATCTGGATATAAGAGGAGATCAGAAGTGTATGTGAGTGGCAGGAGGTAGCGCTATTGATGTTAGCTTTTTTTGTTATTCTTCTTCCCTTGTAATTCATTTTAATTCGTTTCTCTGCTAAATGGTAATGCGGAGGCTGTCCTGTCTATCATCCATACAATGCAAGCTATCATATTTCCGTCTCTACTCCATTCGGTTTGCTGGGGCTATAGAAAACAATGAGGAGATAGAATACTTCCTGGTTGGGGCTCTTTCTATTTAAAATTTTTAACTTACCAATTGCTAAACTCCTAGCTTAATTTCTAGGATTGTCCGAATCGTGGCCACATGGAGCATATCGTATCCTGATGTTTTGGCAAGGAGGGTGTTTGTATATTTGTACGAAGAAGGGAGGAAAAGCCTGGAGAGACGAAAAGGAGTATGGAAACCTTCCTGAGATTTCCCTTCTCCGGCGTGGTCCGCAATGGCGATTGGTTGGCAAGGTGCACTGGCCCAGCTGTGTTTTTAATCAACCTCATCACCCTTACTATGGTTGATTATGCATATATATTAGATGAAATATTGACAGGTGCATAGAGGTGGAAGCTGTTTTTGTCGGCTGTGCCATTACTCGATAAGCGACAAACACAGGATGCGACAAACACAGGATACGACAAAATATAAATACAAGTTAAAAAAAAGAAGAGAGGAGATTGGATTATAGAGAAAATTTAATGTAATGAAAATGAAATTAAAAATAGAAATGTGTTGTAACCCGTCTGAAAAATCTTCATTATTATTTGTTATTATTGCTGTGTCATGGCCTATCTAAAAAACGCACTTATTGTCATTTTTAATAATTTTTAAGTCGTGGCCTTCCTAGAAAAAAATGCATGTTGACAATTCTTTAATTTATTTTTGCATTGTAGGCACTTGAAAAATATATAGGTCATCATTTTATTCTTTATGCATTATGGCCCATCTAATATATATATATATATATATATATATATATATATAGAGAGAGAGAGAGAGAGAGAGAGAGAGAGAGAGAGAGAGAG